>JAPMOQ010035764.1:27428-40133 GCA_026543055.1 Argiope trifasciata
TATATATATATATATATATATATATATATATACAGTCGATTCCGGTTAATCGGACCACATCGGGACGCGATCATTTTGGTCCTAATAACTGGCTGGTCCGATTACACGAACATGCCCTATGCTACAAGACGAGACGTGCTATACGTAACATATTAAACTGTCATTATGACCTTTACTGTGCGGCACACGCGTAGGGCGAACATACAAACAAGAACTACTGTTGCTTATGAACTTTATTCATTGAAAAACAAATTTACAAACAAATTCTTCGAAACGATCTACACGATACTCAGCATGCGAAGCACAATAAAAGAAAGTTCTTATCAAATTCCAATCAACGTTTAAAGAACTTATCTAGTGTGATCTGACGCCTTCTGTTGACAGACTGCACTTGAACAAAATCACTACAAACACCTAACACAGCAATGGGACTGCCTTCATTTCCCTCCTCCTCGAAATAGCGACGCAAAATTTCATTGCATATTTTGGCATCCTGTGTTGTCACTTGCACCAACTCATTATGGGCGTCATCATCACTTTCCTGGTCTTCCGATGCTGTAGTGTGTTTTGCTGTAATTCGAGCAACAATTTCAGCGTCGTAATCTTCATTTTCATCGTAGCATTGAAGCTCTTTGTCGATGGATAGAAATTCTTCGTAATTTTCGACCTGTTGGAGTTCCACATTTCCCTCACCATTTTCACTTTCAATCAGCATGTCCACCTCCAAGACCATATGCTTAAAGCCACAGTGAGAAATACAGTTCTGAATTGTCTCTCTGCTTATATTTCGACAGCCATCGGCCAAAAATGTAACTGCTTGTAAGATGTTAACCTTTGCACTGACTTGTCTGGCTGTTGATGATGATGAGGTCAGCAAACTTTCTTCAATTGCTTCAATGACGTAATTAACCAACCTTTCACGATAAAAGGTCTTCAAATTTTGTATGATGCCCATGTCCATTGGCTGTACCAAAGCTGTGGTCCTGGGAGGTAGAATTTCCAGGTGGATGTTTTTTCCAGGCATTTTGGCAGGGGAGACAAAACACGCACAGTTCACTGACTAAAGTGTTCCGAAGAAAATGGTTTACGTGGGATTTCATTTCCCCGAAAAGGGGAGAAGCAGTGCTTCCTCAATGGTGGCTACCGAGCTAGCTGCCCGTTCTAAGAAACAAAGTGCTTGCTCGCTTCCCACTGGTTCTTTCCCCTTTCGGACTTCCTGCTGTACACAGGCGACTTGTGGCTTCTTTTTCATCTTCCTTGTCACGTTCTTTGGTCCGTTTAAACGGAATTTTGGTTCAAATAAGTGAATAATGTTAGGCTTATGTACATAGGATTTGTTTTGGTTCTTTAAGATTCGGTCCGAATAAGCGGCTGGTCCGATTATCCAGTGGTCCAATTAACCGGATTCGACTGTATATATATATATAAAATATGAACACAAAATGAATGCAATCAATGCGATCAACCAAAAGTCTTAAATCTATTATTTCTTCTCTAAACACAAAATTATCAAATGTAAAAGGGAGAAAAGTGTTTAAATTTCTAGAGGTGAGAAACCGTGGAGAGAATGCCAAATTCTGATTGGAATGTTCTGTTTTTGTGTTAAGGTGTCTTAAGCTGACACAGAAACTATGTCATGTCACCGGCTATTATTTTGTAATTGAATGCGGGAGTAAAACGTTCTAAATAAACAATAAATTTTATTTATATTGAATTAAATGAAATTAAACTTTGGACATATTTTTTATATAATTTTTCATCATATTTTTTTGTATGATAAACTGTATGGCGATCACTTGTGTGTAATGGTACATGACAGGTTTTGCAGATATATCTCGTTTCGCTGCTCTTTCCTTTCGAAGAGCAAACTCTACACCTTCTGGTTGGATTTGCTTTTGCATCAGTTATTATTACCAGTGAACTTATTTCAAAATCACTTGGACAATCAGAGAAAGTATCAGCGTATATAGTTCTTCGCCGATACGTTCCATCATGGTTGAATTTTTGGAATCATACTGAAATTCTGATTACCTAAATACCAAGAAAAGTAATTGTTTTGTGACAAAGCGGACGCGACTAATACTCCATGTTTTTGCAATATTCTATATCGCCTTGGGTGTCATAAATTGAAAGAGATAATACAAGTGCAATGACGAGTGAACTCGTCACCTGACAGCAAAGTGTTAACTAAACTTGCATCAATATAAACCAGACGGCAGAATAGAATGTTGTCTCGTACTCCCGTTTCCGCAAACATCCTGTTGAATGGCCGGTTTGATGCGCATGAAACTGTAACTTTATTATTATCATATCTACAGAAAGAAATATGTACAGAATTTCAGTTTCGTAAATTATAAGAAATGATTAATATGTAGACATTTACTATAATATTAGAATTTATAACGAGCAAAAATATCTGGAGAAATAATAAATCAAATGATGCGATGAATTTAAAGCGATCAATATTTCAGCGGTTTTCGCTTTTATCATAACACGATAGATGGATATTAGTTTCAGGAAAACTAAATTAATGTAAATGGGAATAAAAAAATACAAATAAGCTTAAATCTGTGGTGCTGTCTCCCCTCCATCATAACGGACGAATGTCTTAACACTTGATGTTCGAAATAAAGAGAACAGGAAGATATATATTTTAGCGATCAATTTAATTGTCTTGTTGCCGGTCATTTTCGCCTGTAGAAATTGCTGGCGATTCTTTGCATCATCTTCTTGTCCGAGAATCGGTGTTGATTCGCTCGTATGCCATAAGACTGAAAAGCTGCACAGTAAAGAAAGTGCCTTGCCAACTGTATTAATGACTGTCCAACGATTGAACATTCAGAACGTCATTCACTGCAAGTTATTAATATGATTGCGGCTCTTTGTTTAAAGGATCAGACATGTTTTTGGCAAGGTCATTTTCTATAGTTCGTATTCCTTTTAGTGAAATCTGCGTTTTCGCTATCTAAACTCCGAACCTCAGTATTTTTTTTTATAAAACTATATCATTTCGCTCAAACTAAACTGAGATACGATGCAGTGTTAAAAATTTTAAAGAATGCGATTTATTTTATTCTTATGTAAGTTTTTTAAAGAGGAAAAATTCCTTTTCCCCCTGATTTTTGGAATTTTCTAAAAATTCGCTTATGAGATAAGGATTTTTTTTTTCATTTTTACTAAAATTTGTTACAAGTTTTTAAAGAAAAATTAATTTTTTAAGTTATAACACTGTAAAATATTCTTTCCGTCGCATTTGAATGAGTTAGAACATATTTATATTTCTTTACTCTCATATTCAAAGTTTTTTTAAAATATCAAATATTGTTTATGAATGGAACTTTCAGATTCATTCTGAAGTACATTTAAATTTAAGTATAACAGAATAGAGGAAATAATTTTTTTAAAATCTGAATTGTGTTACCCCAACTGGCGTAGAAAAGCCAGACATTTGCTTTACATCAGCTGGCGTTGAAAGTTCGCTCGTGATTGCTAACAGATGTATTTTCATTTAAATTAAAAGTTTAAAAATGATGTGTTTAATACTGTTGTGGGTTTCTCCATCTCAATAAATAAAAAGGATTTGACCGGAGTTGATTTCATTTTTTATTTTATTTTGGGTATATAATGTATATGAATAGTTTGTACGTTAGTTGTGTGTTTGTTTTGTTAAATTGTATTTATGTTATATATTTTTCGTATATGCTTACGCTTTTAATTGTATCGTTTTTATGTTAGGTTTAGTGTTTTTTTTTATTTGTCATTATTTGATAGTTTTTCGTACATATGCATCAAAGTTTCCACGCGAACAGAGTCGCGGGTAATAGCTAGTTTTCTATAATAGGATTTTAAATCTTCTATCATAGGCTTCTAAACATAATATCTTCTATAATAGGCTTACGGATATAACATCCTCTATAACACAATTTCTTTCCTAGGCATATGAGTATATAGTCTTCTATAACATACTTTTATATCTTCTATCATAAACTTTAAAATATAACATCTTCTATAATAGGCTTACGATTATAACATCCTCTATAACACAATTTTTTTACCAGGCATATGAGTTTGACGTTAGCCGCGACTGCGTCCGGAGGGAGCTGAGGAGCATGGTCCCTGGGCGCCGCTTCTCCGGACAATTGGTCGGCACCATGACCAGGGAGATGGAGGAGTGGATCACCGACATCTACTACATGGCCGGCCTGGCCATGCGCCACCGGAGGGGCCGCAGGCTCATCCCCAGGGATTTCAAGATGGGCATGCGAATGCTCGGACTGGGTGAGTTTTTTTTAATTCCTGAAACGACGTTATTTTGCTGCAAGTGACAGTTTTTAAACTTTTTTAAATATTCTTCCAGAAATTTGACTGAACCCTTAAAAAATTAATCAGTTGAAGGGATCTCAAAGTTTTCTTGCACTCTCTCTTATAAAAGTGTTGTCCCTAAAAGCGCCTTGCAATAGTATCGGCGTTCAGTAGCTATGAAATATCAGCCGTTGGCATGAAAAATATTTTTATTTAACGTATTGTGCGATCCTTGGAAAATAAGGCGCTCTTTTGTTTCGACGAAAACAAATTTGAAAAATTGGATTTTTTAAAAATATTTATTGTTTTTAAATGTATTGTCAATTATAAATACTATAAATACAAATAAAAAAGGAAAATATATGTTTTGAGAAATAGCAACATTTGTAGTGAATTGAATAAAATTTAACCAAAATGGTTTACATTCTATACAAAATGGTAATGCAGCAATCCTATTTTTCTTTGTACATAAGTTATAGAATATAATGATTAATGAAATAAAAGAAAATCCAAGAAAACTCTTGAGATGCAAAGAAGTGATGGGTAAAAATATACGCATTTACACATTTTTTCCATTAAATCACACCTACCAATAAGAAAACTTTAAGTTCATTTCATTGCCCATATTATTTAAAACAATCGCTGAACTTTTTATGTAAATGCCTTTATTAGTTTTTGAAATATCATGTTAACGATGGAGAATTTAAAAGGAAATTATAAAGTTTTGAGAAAATTGAAGTCAAAGACAAATTTTAGTTGTATATGTGAAAATATGGATGATAGGTCAGGCCTTTCTTCTCTTAGAAAAGATAAACTGTTTTGGAAAGAGGAAAGTCTGAACTTCAAGAAATAATAATAAAATTGCCAACGTATTAGATAACCAGTGTTTTAAACGTAAGTGGATGCTCTAATCCTTGGCATGCGGTCAATAGTGTCAGAAAAACGAATTTGTTTTAAATTCGTTTTTCCTAAATAATTAAACTAAATTTTGACACTAAACTACACTTGTAGTCAAAAAATGACCTACCAAATTTGATCGATGTTTTTAAGATCACTTTTACATGTTTAGAGGGTACGGGCTGACAGTCAACATCTTCTTGGGCTTGGCTCGAAATTTGGTGTCTAGACTACAGATGTTAAAATTGCGTACCGAATTTTATCTACCCAACTTCCTCTTGCAGCTATCGTGTTAACGTATTCTAACAGCCGGACAGACTTCCTCTAAATGTATTTTGCTCGAAATTTGATATAAATATGCCAATTTCATGTAAAGAATATCTACTAAATAACCTCTATTCAACTTGAAACATTTTTCAGTTATTTTCTACGAGAAATAGACGGATCTATTCCAAAAATGTGTTTTCTAACTCTAGAAGATATGAAATATCAAATTCGAATTTTTAGACTATTACTTTACTTTCTCTACACTATAAATATAAGAAAATAAAAATTACTTTATTTTACACTGTAATTAATTCTTAATTAATAAAATCAATATTAATGAATTAGTGCCTTTGAACTGAAACTGACACTAGACTTCTCATAATACAAAAATATCGATTTTTTCCAATTTATTCTGAATGCTATCTAATTTGACCAGTACAAAGAATTGACAAGTCACCAGATAATGTTTTGAGAACATGAATTACACTTGTTATAAATATGCTACGTGGCAAAAGTTTTGGGTTTGGGCATATTACCCATATAAACATTAAAAAAATCGTTCATACAAAAAAAAGTTTCAGACACACAGCGGGAAAGACAATATTTTCTCCTTAAATGGAAGTATTTCATCAAATATAAGTTTAGAAGATAAATTTTTGAATTTGAGAAAAAAAAAGTAATTAAATCCCCACATAGATCCCCCAGTACCTTTGAATGCTGTAAAAATTTTGGGAAAGCTATACTTCACAGCGACATGCGTTATTAGATTTTTTTTTGACACAGGAAAAGATGATAGAAATATGTTCCATCAAATATAATTAATGCGTTATTCAGGTGCTTACAGTATTTCATCCCTTTTTCAATAGATACCATGACAAATTTTACACTTGATCACTTTTTCCACCGACCGTCTATACTGCTCTATGGCTTGATCAAATACACTGCGACGTTTGAGGATTGTTTTGAGGACTTTTGAGGATTGCACCGCAATGGTACCCATTTCAGTTCAGAGGATTTCCATATCTAAAGAGAAGAAAATATTTTTTGGAAAGTTCATAAATTAACAAGGTTGCGGAAAATCATCCCAGAGGGCTTATGGAGTGAAGTACAACTTTCGATAGCAGATAAACATGTGGTGACATCTTAATAAGTCAGTAATAGCCACTAGACATGAGCGTTCGCTTTTGCCGAATGGCTATGTTCCTGGACTTCAAAACCAAACATCGCAGGTTCGATCTGTCTCTACACTGGCAACCCCGAACTATGAACGTTAAAACTGCTGTCGTGGCGCCACCTACTAGCAGCAAATGCAACCAAAACAAAGTAATCAGACTCGCTTGACGCAGCAGCTTTGCTCGCCATTACGCTTGGCGGTATCGAAACACTGTTTTCGCTCGCCATAAAACTTGGCGCTGTAACTGATCGTTCGTCCCAACAAACTCACTGGTAGGGGGAGTATTGTGGTGACTTCTTAAAAGCCACTGGACATGCCACTTTTGAGAAATGGCTATGTTACAGGACTTCAAACCCGGGCATCGCAGGCTCGATTCGTCACTACAAACCCGCTTTTCTTTTTGTCCAAAGACAAATGTAAGAAAGCATTAAGACAAATGTAAGAAAAAGAGTATATACAAAAACAAGATTTGCAGGAATCTACAAGATGTCCCCAAGCCTCAAATTGTTACCGTAATTGCGTGAGCAAAAGATTTTCAGATAGAACAATAGTTCAAAAAGAGATTTCATTCGATTTCAGCTTTACCTTCAGGTTTTTTAAATAAATTTTTCAACATAGCAAATGAGCTTAAAATAAGGTTATACGCTCCTAATCACAATTTCGGTAAAGCTCATTTAGTTTCTGAAACTGTAAATTTTCGACAAATTCACTACCTTAATGATCGTCCAGTGCAGCAACAAGGTCGAGGGAGACTATTGACCCGTCATCTAGTCAACAGCTATTAAAATATCCATGAATCTCTCTTCTTTACCATAAAACTATTTCCACAAGAAAGCAATATTAGATTTCATAATAATATATTTTACCGAGTTTGGATGGAGAATATGTATTTTTTAAAGAGTGGGAAATCATGAGCACATAGATTGTATCTATTTAAACCATGTTACAGTTGTTCTAGGAATAAAGGCTCATTGCATTTTCCTTTTTAAAGAAAGTATCGTTTGAAGTAGTTGTTTAGCAAATCTTATGCTTTACAGCCAACAAATATGATCCATTGGGTCAGTTTAGTTTCGAAAATTCAATACTTTAAACATGCAGGAAATGTTAAATCTATTGATATCTTTGCAAAAATCCCTAAAGATTAAGTATTATCTTAAAGTTACATCTTCTTGAAATATTTTTCTTTTTCAGATTTGGAACCCAGTTTCGAGCACATGTTCCGGCAACCTCCAGAATAGCTCCATCTCATCTTCCTCTTCAGGAGGCAGTCACCAAAAATACGTCAACAGGTGAGAGTAGAACGGCAGAGAGTTGGGCAGTATACAAACATCAAGCAACTATAATGGCAGGACAAATAAAAAAAAAACATCTGTGCGTGAAGAGCAGCATTTATCTGCAGTCTGAGAATTCATTTGGCAAGAAAACTTTTTTTAATAGTAAAATTTTATTGGAATAATTCACCATTCATTTATACGTTTAATTTTATTGCCGCCAGTTGGCGAATTTTAAAGATATTTCAGAATATCAAGAGCCCATTAAAGCAGAATGAATCGTTATTTTTTAAAATTTGAATCTGATAAAATTGAAATCAAAATCTGAACTTTCTTCGTGCTACAGAATTTTCAATATACTTTGTTATTTACTGCATTCTTTTCATGTATTTTTCTTTTTAAAACTTTAATTTTTACATATAAATATGATTAAAATGTGAACAATAAACAAAAGTCCGTCTTCAAACATGCTGGTTTCTTTTATAAAGAAGATATTTTTCAAAATTCCTAAAACTCCAGCGTTTAAGCACTGTGACTATTGCTGGGTTCAATGAAATTTAAACTCATTATCCGAAATTTTTATTTGAAGTGAAAAGAAATATAACAGATTTTTAATATTTTTTTGTTTTATGCAATCATGTATTTGAAAAATAAAAATTTAACCTTATATTTAATATTTTGAAATATCATTATGAAATTTTACGAGCTGAATACCTTATTGCAACCAACATATAGTCTCACTCGCCAAAATTCAGGAATAGGAATTTTAAATTTTCACGCATTTTCTTTTTTGTGTTTTCTTTAACGAAAATTCTATTAAAAAATCTTTCAATAGGACCATAGCTGCTTTATAGAAGGTAAAAAAAATTTTTAGCAGAAATTCATGTCATTACAATTTAAAGGGGGAGAGGTAACTGCTTTACAAGCAAGAACAATGTGCTGAATATCTTATTCGCCGCAATTGAAGTGATCGATGAATGAACAAGCTACTGGGCAAGAGTCAACCCACTCATATCCGAAGAAGCGTCCGATGGAAGTGGTAAGACACAGACAGTTATTTTGACCCTTTTTCGAGATTTTCTTGCTATGTACACACACTGCTTGACAGATCAATTTCCTTCGAAAATGTTCGGCAGTCGCATTGCCAACCTGCGAACGCATGCTGCGGGAAGGAAATGACGATATCTGGGGGTCGGGAAGAAGATCGGTTTTTTCAGCTTCCCGAGATGCCAGACGGTGCTGCCAGCCGAGGACTGAGCCCTGAGGAGGGTCTCTCCAACAGACAGAAGTCACCGGATCTGACTGGCCTCCGTTCACACTGTTGCCGTGAGCTGGGAAAGAGCAATAAATTACCACGATACCCAGATAACGCAGTCAGTTACACACTTCTGAACAATACTGCGCGATATCATTCACTGTTATACACTATGACGAGTATTGTTCAATATCAAACAATATTTCACAATATGCTTGCAACTAGGTTAGTTATACCCGGTCAAAAGGGATTTAATATTTTTAAGATGAAATAATTTGATAGTTTTTGGATGGTGTATTCTAGTATTAGTTTTTAAAGAATATTAGTTTTAAAAAAAATGAGGTTGATTTCCAGTTATCTGGCGTGAGACTAGATCTTATCCGAATAAGAGAATATCCGGTGAAGTATAGAATTGAAGAAATTTAATTTCTTTGAAAAAATGGGAAGTTTTATAACATTGTAATATAAATACTGCAAACAAAATGTTTAAACAATCTTTATATCTGCTTAGTACAAAATTTAAAATATCGCTTCTCTTTCGCCTTTTTTATTCGTTTTTTCTCGAAAAGATGATGAGATTTTTTTCCTTTTCTCAAAATAATTTTAATTGATGAGTTCAGATACCTGGAATTTTACTGTAATTTGTTTTCAGGTATAAACAAAACAGGACCATTCTTTTCTATTATTTTTAATAAGTTAGTGTTTTCTGTGAAAACGAATTGATAGTTGAAAGAGCACTTGGAATATTTATGAGGACTCGATTCACTTGAGCGACATGTAAGGACTTGAGATTTTAATAAACGCCTTTTAAGGTGTAAATACTTCAACTTTCTCGGTATTAAAAGTGGTCAGCCCCACTTTCAAGGACATCCTCGAAATATCAAATCGTTAGTAACTCATTTAGTTGCATTACAAATCTAGAAATTCGAACTCTGGATTTCTTGTTCAAAAGCTGTCACTTTATTAGCACTGCCTTTTTTGATTGACGTTTATCACTGATGCACTCAAATGTACTCTTTGCTTAAAATATTCGCATAACTACCACCAGATGAATTATCGAAATCTTCAAGATAGGATTATATCTCTTCCATTCTTAAAAATATTCTGAAGGAATTTTACCTTTTGGAACTATTATTTTAATGTCTTCAGTTTGATTGTATGTACATAGCGTTGAATTTCTGATTTATTTTGCACTAATTTACTACATTAGAGAAAACTAATTCTTTTTTTTAACTTCTTCAAAATCTTGCGCCTTTATTGGATTCAGCATTTAACAAAAATTGATAACCCATTTTTCATTTGTATTTCATCGCTTGGTATTGCTCGATTGATTATTTTTCATTGAAACATCCTTGTTTATTCTTAAATCTTCAACAACCACAAATAACCGAATTTGGTAGTCTGCAATCAAGTTTCTTTTGAATGAAAGTTAGATGAGGAAATGCTAAAAATAGTTGTAGCTAAGCTTCTCTTTGTATGGAACTGCGACGGGAATTTTGTGAATTATTAGATGAAGGGGAAGGTTTGGGAATGGGGGAGGGGCACTGGGTTAGGATGAGGAGGGAAGGATTGGGATGTGGGAGAGGGGGTAGGGCGCTGGGTTAGGATGAAAAGGAAAGGGTTGGAATGTGGGAGAGCACTCTTGGTTAGGATGAGGGTTTATGTGGGGGGATTGGATTCATGTTTATTGATGGGATCGATGGTGCAGCTCGTGGAGGAAAGTCTATATAAAGGGACTATGTGATCTGGTTATAGGAGTTTTTCGGAAGAGGTACCTTTAGGTCTGGTAAGATGAGGGAATTCGGGCTTGCATAAAAAGGGCAGTTCATGTAAAGAAAACTTAACTCGTATTTTGGCATGCCATCTAACTTTCATGGAACACATTCTGCAATTACTTAGAAACAAATTTTACAGGAAATTCTTAAAAATAATTTTTAGCGAAGAAAAGAGATAGCCTTTTTAAGAGTAAGCAGTAATAGCATTAACAAAAAATGTTAGCAAAATTACTGAGCCTGATTGGACTCGAATCTCAGTTAAACAAAGGCGCAAGATGTATTTATAATATTTTTGCCTAGAAATTTCTTTATTTTGGTGTTTTTTTATATATAATAATTTATGCTCTGATTAATGTACTGATTTTGTCGTAAACCAGTCAGTAAACTAACTCAGTTCTTTATCAGAAAATTTTCTGATGCTTCCTTATCCAAATTCCTGGTTTTTAATTCTTTCTAACAAGTATTTAAAAGTTTGATTATTACAATTCACGTTCAGAGAGAAGGGATAAAAAATTTCTAACGACTAAAGGCCTTCTATTTAAAGATTATTAAAATTTTCTTTTCTGAATCGATAAGTCGAAGAAATCTCTAAAAACAAGCTTGGTATAAATAAATAATAAAAACTTTACGAAAAACGATTTTTTGTCTCTCGAAGTAGACAGATGCTTCATCTTATCCTCTCTCGCCTGAAGAAATCATGCTTATGCTGGAAAAATAAGCTAAATTCCAAATTCGTCGTATTTCTCGCCCATACATCTGCAACAATATTTCCTTGTATAGAACTATGAAATGATCGTTGAAAAGTTTTTTGTTTCCAAATGGTTGCGAAATTATAATTATAGAGAATATCTTTCTATTAGACAGTCTTTTAAAAAATATTAAGTTACTCATAAAGTAAAATATTTTAGCATTATCTGAAAGCGGAATAATTGAAAAATTAATGAATACTATTTTGCTTATTCTTCATTTCGATTTAATGCTGAATAAATAAATGATGCGGTCACAATTCAGGAATTCACGGCAGTTCAGTGAATTCTTCAAACCGCATTGCATCTCTCAGAATGTACATTTTGGATTATATCTTTATAAAATGACACGTACAATTTTATTAGTTAATAGAAAGTCTGGTCCTGTTGACATTTTAATTTTCCATGAAGCTGTAAGTTGTAAATAATTTCACCTATCGGGATCCTTCTATAACCTATATTGCTTATCGCATTTTGATGAAACTCTGTTTAAACGTTCTATGGATCATGGGCAAGGGGCGGCAGCCTATGGAAATTGAAGTGCCGAAAGAAACAGTTTACGAAATCTTCAGTTTGTAATAAGCCAAAGGCAACTTTTGAGATAATATTATAGTATTAATTTATATATATATTCGATTTAAAATAAATGACTCTAGAACCTTTAAATACGAAATAGTCTTTATTGATATAAAGCTCAAATATAGTTACATCGATGGGGGCGTTGGCTTTGCAGGCCTTTTGAAAGTTTGATTAAATGTGGCTTATAGCTTGTTGTCTTAAGTTTCAAGCAGAACTCCAGATTTTTATTTGTTAGTTGACTTAGATAAATATAAATTTACTTTATATCATATTCCTGGAAGATAACTCTTGGTCAAGAGAATATATCGACTTGAAGATTGTCAGCACTCCATATGACAATTTCTTCACTTCGCTGCAGCATTCTGGAAGACTATTCCATGTGTCGAATATCGGTGCCTCAACTAGCAGAATTTCTTTTAGAGTTGTCCACTTGTTCTAC
>JAPMOQ010035765.1:0-17900 GCA_026543055.1 Argiope trifasciata
TCACGCCACGCAACCAAACCAAAGAATATCACGTATACCACAAATTAATTACATACCTATCTTACCACTCAGCAAAATGATTCGGCCTTCCAACATCCCACGTATGAGCCGTGACTCGAAGAACTGATCCTTGTAATACCTAGCTGTCTAAAGCAAGTGTTACCAGGATGTTTTCAAAACAAGAACCTGGAAAAAATTTAATGAATTGGATAAAAGCTGCATGAGCAACAGCAGAGAATGTACCGCATTATCATTATACTGGATGAAATTCTGACCTGATCGTACCAGCTAAAATTGAAACGCTAATCAAAAATGGTATCATTAGGGGTCACCAAGACTTTCAGAATTTCTCCAGAACCCCAGAAGTGGGAAAGTTATGCTGATTCTCTTGTACGACTGTAATGGTGTCATCCTTAAGTATAGCGTTCTCTTATAGCAGATCATCCAGTGATTCTTGCAGCGGTTGACCGGTCCATTCAAACTATCAACAAAACAGGCACTGCTACACGAGTTCTGCTACTTTCATCATTGGAAATGGGCTGTACACGATGCTAGCGACTATATTGAAGGACTGTAAAACATGAGAACATGGATCGCTTTTGTATTCCTTGTAAATAAATAGTTGCCACTATTAAAGTTCCAACCCTCAACGGAGGTGTGCTGTTAAATGTTAAAAACCCCTCGGAATAGAATTTTTATGAAAACAATTTTTTGAAATCACAAACTGCTATAAGGCTATAATGCTATAAACTGCTATATTTCATAATGGATTAATCTTAAAACAGGGGTCAAATTCTATAATGTTTCCCAATAAGAATGAATGAAGTGATATTTCCCCGTTGAGGGGAAGAGAAAATACTTTTATCAATATTTTTTTTTATAGTTTAACAATATTTTTTGGCACAAATTTTAAAAATTAAATTATTTAATTTCTTTGAAAAACAAATACATTCCATGAAAATAACATTTATGATGTCATAGTTCTAATTCAGCCTTTTGAAAATGCATCTGCTGTCAAAGAAAAATTCGAAATAATAAAGCAATATCGATAAAAGTGAGTCAACGTTTTAAAAACTCATCTGTTTTCAAATGACACGCATAATAATAAGGCATACTGGTAAAAACACGTAAAAAATATATTCTATTAAAAGATTTTGATGAATATTGCCCTGTATGCTTTATTCATTGCCTACATGATTTTGAGCTTCAATTATTTGTTCTCTTCATTTAAAATCTCCTAATGAAAACAGAATCATTTTCACATCTAGAAGACCATTCAAAATAGAACCTAGAAGACACTGGCATATTGTAGACTATAAATAAATATTTACTATTCAATACTTTAAATGAAAAACATAAAATATTGGCCGCTAAGTTAAACATTTATAACCTCAATTATCACTACAAATTTCCATGCAAAAGCTCATAAATGGAAAGAAATTTTAGTATATTCTGACTTTATAGTGTTGAGTTTAATTTGAAAGATTCTAAAGAAAAAATAAAATCTAAAAGCAATTTTTTGTTAAAGTTTTCGTTTCTAATATTTCTTATTTCAGAAAATACAATTAATAAATGATGACATAAATTCATCATACTAAAAAGAAATCGTTAAAAAACAGTTGTCTAACCAGTAATTCTTGATACATTCTTTTTTCCTGTTACCAACCCGAAAAATGAAATCGAACAAATAAAATCGATAGTAAGAAAGAAAGGAGGATCAACTAAAGCCGAACTTACTCGTTGTAGAAATAGTAAAGAAAAAACAACACAACACTAAAAAAAAAGATTTTAGAAGGCATATAGAAAGAAAGTATTCTATGTTGTTGTTTATTTGTGTTTGTTTCTTTTTTTTCCTTCACTTATTTTCCTTATCTCTCTTCAGGAGCAATGCCGAAGAATTTGTCTTCGATTTCCCCTTTTTCGAAGAGTTGCACCGCTGTTAATGGAGATGGACTATTGATCTCCAGAGAAGAAAGAGCAAATGTTCGAAAGCATTCAGAAAATCTGTCACGATCAAGTATACATCTAAAGAACAAGCCCAGTGAAGTTTTCAAATCCATCGTGTCGACAGCCTCAACTTACCTGGCTTGTCATGAACGTGTAATAACAAGCATTGCTTGATAATGGTGATGGGGCAAAGTGTCCGGAGATATTATCGTTGATCTGAATCAGATAAGGAGAAAATCAATTTAAAAGCATTTTCTATGCCCTTATTCTGTAGAGTAGCTGTTATTAAAAGTTAGCTTTTGAGTTATATTGTGTCGAACTGAACGAAGAGAAAGTTTCAGTTGCGTTTTATCGATTTTTTTAGAAAGGAGTTCCAAATCATGGTATATTTATAATTATTTTGCAAATAATTACGAGATTCATAAAGTAATGCTCGGCCATTGAGCAAATTTTGCTATTAAAAAGTTTAAATTCTATAATCTTTTGCATGTTACAATGAATGTTTTAAATTTTTCTCATATGTTAATTTCGAAGTCATGACACATTAATTGTTATTTTCAAATAATTCCGTGAGTCACAAAATAATACTCAGTCATTATAAAAATTCTGCTATTAAAAAACTTAAATGCAGTGATCAATTTTATGTTATCAATTAATATTTTGAATCAGATTAAGTATCGAATTCAACTAAGAGGAGTGTTTCAGTTCCGTTTTATACTTTTGGCAAAAGGAATTGCGAAATCATGACACATTTATTGCTTTTATACAAATAATTCTCTGTCATTGGGCAAATTCTGCTATTAAAAATATTTAAAAAGGTATATTTTAAAGGTTGCATGTTACCAATGAATGTTTAGAATTATATTAAATGGCAATTAAACTAAAGGAAAAGCGTCAGTCCCGTTTCAAAGTTTTCCCGAAAGGAATTTGTAAATCATGACAAGTTTACTGTTATTTTGCTAATAATTTCGTGAGTTATGAGACAATGATCGGTGATTGAGCGAATTCTTCTATTAAAAATGTTTAAATGCTGTAATCAATTGTATGTTACCAATGAATTGTTTAGAATTATATAAAATGTCGAACTGAACTAAGGGAAAAGTTGAAGCTCCTTTTTATTGTTTTTTTTTAGAAAAGAATTTCGAGGTTATGACGCATTTATTGCTATTTTTCAAATAATTCCGTGAGTCATTAAATAACACTCAGAATTTCTACAAGTTCTGGCTAGTAAAAAAAGTTTAAATACTGTATTCTATTGTATGTTACCAAAACCAAATTTCAATTTATTTATTGGAATAAATACTTTATAGTAAATTTAAAAGTTAATTCTTTGATTGAAAATATATTTTATAACTGTCTGAGATTTAATAATCAGGAGTACTTTTATGATAAAATGCGAATGTGTGCTTTACCGTAATATTTTTGTACTAAAATGCAATTTGAAAATTGCACTTTAGCATAATTGCTGCAATTAGCACAGATTTACGAATGTATAATCTGAGTAAGGGATATTATAATAAGGAAGCCTAGAACTATTAAATATGCAAGGTAAATTGTGACAAAGGTATACAGTATTATGCTCTCTTAGAATACGATTTTACTATTAGAATTTTCTCTACATATAATTTCTATGACAGACCTTATTACCTTAATTATTAATGTTGATAGCTGTTCTTTAAACGAAACCAACAGTTAGTGGTTGATTATCGTATGCTCCATTTTTAGATAAATATTAGAAAAATATATCCAAAACCTCTAATTTAAAATTAATTAAATATTCCTTTTAAAATATTAGGCTATGTCTTGCGTTTAAAAAAGCTGCTTAATTGTTTATCGCAATATTTTTTTTTCTATCAATAAAGATATTCAAAATTATGTGAGTGGGCAAGTTGTGATAAGTTACGACTTTGGGGATTTATATTGATTTGTGCTTGATTCATGCAGTTTGGAATTCTATTTTAAATATTAGAACGGTCTTAAATACGACATTTTTTACTAAGTTTCATTTCGGAAGGAATCTAATAAAGACTCAATCAGCAAAGAAATCCTCCTTTTTAACTAAGTGAAAAGGAATCAAAAAGGAAAAGAATGTGGTGACATAAATAGTAAGAAATGAAATGTGTGTGTGCGTGTGTGCGTGTGTGTGTGTGTGTGTGTGATATGAAAAATGCAACTTAAAATTCCTAAAATAGAAACATCTTATTTTTGTCTTGATACCAATAGCCACAGGTAGAGCACAGATGCATGAAGTAAATGAAGAAACAAAATGTAATACACAGATTATATTAATAATAGTTTGGATTCAATATTTTTTTGCTCGTGGATGTATTTTTAGGGATTCTTCTTTCATATGACTATCAATGGAAATAGAAATGAAAAAAGAAAGAAATCGGCTATCATAAATTTCAAGTTATTTAATAAGCACATGGTTACTTTTTAAGTTATTATTTGTCTTAATTAATTTAAGTCATTAACCAGTTAAAACCGGATTGAAACAATATCGATACTTCTCTGTAGGCTCCTATCTATCTATCTCCTTTATATATATATATATATATATATAGGAATTGGGTGGGACAGAATGCCCATCCAACCATATTTAGTTCAGTGTCTAGGGTCACTGAATGAAGAAAAAGAAGCTTTTGGATATGAAAGAAATTTATTTACAGTAAAGGAAAAGACATTTACAATTACGACAGGACTATTTACAACAGGGAAAAAAAAGTATCACCCATAGATGCCACCAAGAGTAGTCAACAATTGTTTCATGGCGAAACTACGTTACGTTTTTACAAGATGCATGATCGAAACGACACGACCCTCTCTGGTCCCCGTCCGGCGAGCGAATGCGCAGTTCGCTTTTCCCCAAATCTTACGTCACGCGTCTTGGATTTAACTTCAGCGATATTTTATGATACCCGTGGCGACATCTATTGCAACAAATTGGAAAAATATTTAACAGCAACGGCCGCTGATTAAATCTCTACACACACACACACACATATTATATATATATATATATATAGATTGATAGATAGATAGATATAGATATTAACATTTCATCTTTATTTTTTCTAGCTATCAAACAAAGTTTTCAAGCTCTACCAAGTTTGAGATGAAAAAAAAAAAAACAGTTCTATATATTAACGCATGCATAATCTGCATCATAATTTTATAAATATTAACACATGCATAATCTGATAGGCACGTGATTGTTTCAAACCAATTTAAACTAGTTAATGACTTAAATGAACTAAAACAATCCGTAAGAATTCTGAGAATGAATAATTTGAAAATCAAATAGTAATTTTACCATTTAAAAATCTTAGTGCATAAAAGCACAATTCTTAGTACAGGGACAGATCGCCAAATATTCTGAATTATTTTCAAATAACCCTAAAAGAGAAAAATTGATGCTTTAAAAAAAGCGAAAAAAAATTCCCAATTAGTTCCCTATGCCTTTTTAGGCTTCAACATTTGTTACCTACGTATTTAAAGGTTTTGAAAATCTTAAAAGAAAGCAGCATGTTCTCACATGATAATAAAGAAAATAAGAAGAAAACTATTATTTTAACTTTTTAAAAAAAATTCTAAAGATGATATTAATACGTATATTGGTGATTATGTTTGAAATATTTGATGTTTAATTTATTATTTATAATCTTAGTTATCATTATAAACTTTCCTCTCAAAGTTCATAGATGAAAAACATTGTTAATATATTCTTATTTATACATTTTCTTTTTATGCTAACAATTTTTAAAAAGCAAATATATAACAAAATTATTAGTACCCTATTTTTTCTGTATTATTTTTATTTTATTAAATATAATTAATAAACAATAACATAATCTCATAATTTTTTTTAAAAAAGAGAAGAATCAGTTATTTTATCAGTAATTCTAGATACATTCTAAATACTTTTTCCGTTTTGAAACAAGAAAAATAAAAGGCCATGAAAATAAAATCGATAGTAAGAAAGAAAAGAGGATCAACTAAAGTCAAACTTGCTCACTGTAGAAATAGTAACGAAAAAACAACAACAACACAACACTGAAAAAAAGATTTTAGAAGGCATATAGAAAGAAAGTATTCTATGTTGTTGTTTATTTGTGTTTGTTTCTTTTTTTTTCCTTCACTTATTTTCCTTATCTCTCTTCAGGAGCAGTGCCGAAGAATTTGTCTTCGATTTCCTCTTTTTAGAAGAGTTGCACCGCTGTTAATGGAGATGGACTATTGATCTCCAGAGAAGAAAGAGCAAATGTTCGAAAGCATTCAGAAAACTGTCACGATCAAGTATACATCTAAAGAACAAGCCCAGTGAAGTTTTCAAATCCATCGTGTCGAAAGCCTCAACTCACCTGGCTTGTCATGAACATGTAATAACAAGTATTACTTGATTATTGAGAAAGGAAATAATGTCCGGAGATATTATCTTTGATCTGAACCAGATTTGGTGAAAATCCTTTTAAAAGCAATTTCAAGGATATTATGCTACAAAGGGGAAGAGGGGTTTTTGGATTATTTTAAGTGTAGAATTGATCTGAGAGGAAAGTTTCAATTCATTTTTATTGTTTTCTTAAGAGGAATTACGAAGTCATGACACATATTTTTTTTTGTAAAATAATACTTAGTTATAATATATGCTCAGTCATTTGGTAAATTCTGCAATGAAAAAAGTTTAAATGCTGTAATTAATTATAAGTTACGAAAATTCAGTGTCGATTTATTCATTAGAATAAATACATTATTCAAAATAAAAATAAAAATCTATTAAAATATTTAATTTTGTTTGTAAAATATTTAATAATTAGAAGTTTGTTCATGACAACTTTCAGGTTAGCAGTTTTGATGCAATATTTTTTTTAATGCAACTTGAAAACATCAGTTTACGCATGCGCTCTCTTTGTAAAGACATTTATGAAGGGGAAAGCTTTTCGGCCAACAGAGTTTAGTTGCTACAAGGGCATATTTTAACACGCACTTTCAGGCAGAGATTAGAATTTCCACCAAATATAATTCCTTCGGCATCACTATTGCATTAAAACAGTTAATGCCTAACCAAAAGGTATGATGGAAAATCACCAGAATGTACAATATATTTAGATAATTATTTTAAAAATATTTCATACACACTAAATTAAAATAAATTAATTGATCTTTGATCATTGTTTTGTCTAGGTCAAGTTTTTTTAATTAAAAAAAGTCTTTTGCTTTTTAATTGAAGTATTTTTTTTTAATTGTTTAACGAAAATGTTCGAAAATAAGCGATTGAGCAAGAATGTGCCATATTATAACTTGTGAGATTTATCTTTATACGTGCTTTATTCATGAAGGTTGAAACTCTATTTCAAATATGAGCATGTAGAATATCAGATTTCTTCCAAAATATTACACTCGAGAAATGTCATATAACTAAAAAATCATCTTCCCTAACTAATCGAACTAACAATGAATATGGCGAAAGATATGGAAAGAAATGGTAGGAGAAAAAATAAGGGTGAAGGCAAGGTTAAAAAAATTGAAAAAAAAATGAAAAACAGAAAAGCGGTAAAAAACAGGATTTTTAACTAAGAAAGAATGAATGATTTTGCCTTAACTTCAGGAAATCTCTAACTATATGTTATACTATATTAACCAACATTCCCATTTTGAAGCAATTTTAGGTTATTTTGGAACATACAGTAATTTTCATATGGTATAGTAGTGTTCATATGACAACGATAGTTTCACTTATAATATAAGGTGTCACACGATAGGAAGCCTCTTTTACTCTGTCAAATATAGTACAATACATCAGACATACTTTTACAGTGGTTCAATGATTAAATCACGCTTCAAACCAGCACCACGTCGTCAAGACATTAAATAAGATAATCAAGACATTAAATAAGATAACAGAACCCAGCAATTATCTATGAAAAAAACGGAAATTATTGATTTAATTCTAAAATTTGAATATACAATTATTAGTACAGGAAATGTTTTATCATTAATCTGCGCCAACTGTAATCCTGATACAGATTGACTTTTATATTGATTGGCTCAACAATTTTATCTCCATTTTACTGTTGATAATTTGTTCTTACGATCATTAAAGCAATAAGGATTACCGAATGTTCTGTTTGTTTCAATTAATTGAGTAACGAAAAGCAGAAAATAAATGTTGTTATTTTTGTAGTTACAAACTTCCCATATCTGGGCAAGCTGCAATAGCTAACAAGTTTTAAAAAAGAATTTTTGCTGTTTGAATTTAAATTGTTGAATAATTTTAAGCATTTTACGAATGAATGATTGAGATATATATCATTCAATTTCAATGAATGTACTCATTTCCGATACGAAAATAAATGCTATTATTTCTATAATTGCTAATTAAAGAAGACAGTTATTTTAAATTTCAAACAATATTTCTAAAATTATTTCTTTTGTGGCAGCATCATCCCCAAAAGTCATATAGTGTTTTATAATTTGATCCGTTTTAGTTATTAAAACTTCATCTTTCACAATAACAACAATAATGAATGCAATGAATTTTGCAATAACAACAAAAATGAATGTTCGATAACCACTGTTTCTGAAACATTCTCTACTATAGATTATTAATAATAATGTTTGTAATAAAAAAATTCATATTAATTATTTTTACTTCATTGCTTCGTTGTTGTCAAAACTAATGTAAACACAAATATGTAAATTATTAAGGGAATTAATAAATAAATTAAAGCTCAATCATAAGTGAAGTATAAAGTATCAAACAAATAAAATTCAAAACTTACAATTTGTTTGTTATTTGTTCGAAGATTTATTTTTTATTTTTATTTCAGTGTAATGTATTTAAATAAAGAGAAAAAAAAATCCAGGTTTCAACAAAATTGAACATTTTTTTATTAATTATTAAGTGATTCCTTCAATTTCACTAATGAAGAAAGGTGGAATCTACTGAAATTCACTTTCATTTATCACTACTGCATAAATCATTAAACGATTCTCGAAAAAAATATTATTGCTGAAATACGCAATATATCAGATAAGTAACATTTTTAATTACCTATATTGACTTATTTTAGCTCATTTTTTCAAGGACTTGTAGAGTATTTAATTAGATAGATGC
Source organism: Argiope trifasciata (assembly GCA_026543055.1). NCBI lineage: Eukaryota > Metazoa > Arthropoda > Arachnida > Araneae > Araneidae > Argiope > Argiope trifasciata. The sequence continues at coordinate 9,062 of JAPMOQ010035765.1, forward strand.
ACCATATTTTAACCTTTTACATAGAATTGTTCTTAATAATTTCCATAATTAAGCAATATCAAAAAAAATATTCATCTTATTTTTTTGGATAGAAAACAGAAATATCTGAAGATATAACTACATTTCATATTGGAAGAAAAATGATGTATGATAATTTATTCTTAATGGATATTCCTTTTATATTTTCCACAAACACAATGTAAAAGATACGCATTAAGAATTATTAAGATTTACAGAATCAACGAAACTTAATTATATTAGTAACTATATATTCATAAAATGATAAATGTTAAAGGATAAAATTCCTACGTCTGCTGAAATAACAAATATATAATAGAATTTTGTATATATCTTAATATGAATGCAACGGATGTCAAAAGAAAAGGCTTTTATGATCAAAATTAATGAAGAGGAATGCCATGCATATAAAATCTTTAAGCTCATTTATACAAAAACATATATATTTATTGATACAAAAATAAATATTCATCATAAATATTCCGATTACATGAAATACCAAAGAGGAAATAAATTTCTTACAATGTTTATTGAATATCACAGAAATAATATGCAATTTTTATGTTAAAACAATGCTTAAAATTATTTATAAGAAATCCTTAAAAAATAGTAAACATAACACATTTATGCTTTCTTATTTGCTTTAACTTTTTATAAAAATATGATAAATGTTGATTTTAAAAATTTAATTCATAATCGATACATTTGTAAGACGGATGGAGTTTATGATTTTAATTTGCTTTCAAATGTTTAAACTATTTATTTATTGAGTTAGATGTACAAGCTGTTACAAATTTAAAATATTATCTACATTAAATTTAAGAGATTCAATTTGGATAGACTAATTGATAATATTTTACTTTTCTCCGCATCTGTATAATGAATAATTGCTCACTGATATTCTACAATTGCATTTCTTAATCAAATATAAAAGTTATCAAATATGAAAATTCAATAAAATTTCCATCTCATTAATAATTAAACTAATTATTAAAGATATATCCTTTTTTAATGTTTGAATTTTGTAAAAGTCAATTTTGCTATAGTAATTTTAGCAATTTCCTCACGAAAGCACAATGTTCTCTCTACGTCTCTAATTAAAAGAAATGTTCATTAATAATTTTGTCCTGAAATTTTCAATGGTGTAATAGCCGATTTTACCATAATAATTTTAATTTTTCTCACAAAAACACAACATGCTCTCTACGCCTTTAATTAAGTGATCATTAATAATTTTAAATAATTCTTCCGAGGTTCTTATCCATCTATATCCTCTAAATTTTATTTCAACCATATTTAATAACTCTAATTCAGACCGTTTGACGTTTACAGCATCACAAAACACAGGTTCATTTATTATTAGGAAAGTTTTCTTGATGTTGGAACAGATTCTTTAAAAGCATTAAGCAAATGAATAAAATTTCAACCATTACTAACTATAAAAAAGTTTGAAATAATTTGTTTCTATTTATTATTTTTATTTTGATTAAACTGCATTCTGATCATTAAATTTTATTAAAGTTATAGGCATATTAAAAATTCCTTATTTTAAAATGTAATTGTTAAAAATTTAATATAAATCATAAGAGTGTGAATTAAGAGGGATTTTCTTCTTTTCTTTTCTTTTCTTTCTTTTTTGTTTTGCTTTATTTAGCTTGAAAATAGAGTTCTTTTAACCTGGCACAGTCTCTTCAATACATCAATCCTAATGTAGTTTCTTTTAACTTTGTGGATTCGCTTCTACCACCATCCGCAATTTTTGATTAAAAAAGTGTAAGAAAATTATTAATTTGATTTTACCAATGAATTTTATTGAAATATAACAATAAAAACAATTCAATTATAGAAATTTAAAAAAGAATCATTTGAATGTGCATTTTATTGAAGTATTGCTCGAAAATATTTCTTTTAGTGTTAATCTAAATATTCTTAAAATTATGAAACGATATCCTATTCGAATTTATTTGTTTACAAAAATTATGGGTGAATATTTTATTTCTCGCTTTTAAAGTTAAAAAGACGGCGAAATATTTATCCAAATTTAAATAAATATTTACTTACATGGAGAATATTTTTTTACGGTTTTTTATTTTTTGTGCCTGCTAATTGCAATTTTTTTTACTATACGCAAACTGCGGGAATTCCAAATACAAATAAAATTTTTAGAATTGAATTCTCAGTTAAAAAGTTCCTAAAATTTTGAAAAGATTATGGCTCAAATGGAAAAGCATTAAAAGATCAACTGCTGTAGATTAATAAAAACATACACTTTCTGAAAATATAGAATTGCACTTTATCTAATATACGAAAATTGCTTATTTCATTTAAATAATTTTGTATTCAATTATTAATGAGCTATTCTTTTATTCAATTGATTTATTTGACAAATTTCTAGAAAATTGTTACGCTAAATGATAAAGATATTGTTTGTAATTCTTGATCTTGATATATTTGATTTTCTTACCATGTTTATGAAATTGAAAGATAAATTTTTATCTAAAACAATAATATATAAATGTTATCCCTGATTAAACTTAATTGATTCAGTGATTTGGTTATCACAAACTATTCATTATAGCTACGAAATTTGGAACGATTCTTAAGGAAGACATACGAACAAAATCAAAAACAAAATTTAGTTATAAAAATTTTTACAAGATATAATACTGGTTATTGCTATATGGAAGAATTAAAATTGCGAAGAGAAATCCGATTCAGTTAATCACCTTATTATTATTTTTAAACTCTCATAATAAAATGCTCTTCAAGTTGGAGCATCATATGCACTGAGTAGCCAAATTATTATGAACACTTAAGATCTTTATGTAAAATCAACTTTGCATTACAGTGTTGTCACCAGAGGACACGATAGCTAAAAAAATGGAATGGAAGGCAAGTAAACCATAAATTGTAATATATTACTTGTTTGAACTCGGGAGTGATTGTAGGCTCTCGAAATGTCGGAATCAGTATCAGCAAAAGGGCTGTTCTTGAGAAGTGTACGAAAGTAACAGTTATTATTTCACAGAGAGTAGACTAATTAGCATGAAACCAAGTCACAACTTCAGGCATGTGGTCGTCACAGGCTACTGAATGCTCGAGCTGAAAGGAGAATTGTCAGTAAAAAGCAGGAGTATGTCAAATAGCTTGAAATTTTATTGAAGGAGCAATTACGAACGTCTCTGAACGGAGTATGTGGCACATATTACTATGTTCAGGCTATGGGAGCCTGACGACGTGTTTGAGAGCCAATACTGTCAGCTTTGAATAAGAGCAGAGTCTTCAGTTTGCAAAGCGCATAAGGTGATTGAACCTGAAAAGGGTCATGTGGTCTGATGAACCGAGTTTTCAATTACATCATGCACATGGCAGAGCTCAGATATTGTAAAACACAGACGAAAATATACACCCAAACTGTATTGTCAAAAGGCTCCAAGCTGAGGGAGGTGATATTTTCTTTGAATGGCATGATTCCTTTGGTTACTCTGGAACAACTTCTGAATGTCCAAGGGCGTTAAGTGTTTTCGCAAATCTACCCAGACAGGAATGGATACTTATAACAAGACAATACCCCTTGTCATACAGCTGGTAATGTGGTCAGAACATGACACTTTTATCTGCCTTCGTTGGTTCGAACAATCACCAGATCTCAATCCATTTGAGAATTTGTGAAATGAGATCGAATGGAGTATCAGACAGCTGGATTCAGGACCTCCAATTTGAAGGAACTGGAAAGTGTAGTTCATTAGATAAAGAGTCAAATACCTCCTATCACCTACCAACATCTCTCAGAATTTATGCCACGACGAATGCGAACAGCATTATGGGCTAAAGGTGGTCCAACACTGTATTGAGGAGGTGGTCATAATAATTTGGATACTCAGTGTATGATACTCAGTGTGACAGAAGTCACAAGGAATTATTAATTTCTATAGCAAAAAATTATAGTTAATACTATCAACCAACTCATTTAAGCATTTATTATTTATTAAGCACTCTTACATGAAGATCACTCATTTCTGAGAATATTGCTGACCGAATTCGACAAAATTGGTGATTTAAAGCAGGTTCACCAGTAAAATGTCTTCTAATACTAATTTTAACTGAACATATAGTTAGCTTTACTCTACATCAATATGGTTATGTTAAACGACAATATTCTTGTATTGACATGGTGTTTTTTTTTGTTAACATGTGTGCATACCAATAAAGTAAATAGCTACAATTCTCTTACCAATATATCGAAGAAATATCTAATGGAAAGAAATGTTACCATAAATCAGCATCATACTGTATCATTTTGAAAATACATTGGAAGAATTAAATAAGGACTTTCCTCAATTTACATTTAGCAGACTCTTGTACTTGCGGACCATCAAGATGAAAATTCCCATTATCTTGTGGAATCTTTCAATATAATTTCATATCAATCTCAATTACAAGCGAAACTGTGAATATTAAATTTATAAGAGAATTAGTTCACAAAAATGCAAACTCACTCAATCAATGCAAATGTCTCAAGTATATGGAAATAAAAAATATAATTTTTCGTTGAATTTTATGAGCAGTAACATTCGATTAACTCAACCAGTCATGGGCAGATAATATAATAAACTCAACAAAATATCATGGTTAGCATATACTGATCATGTAATTAGTAATCTGGCATGTACACACTGATAGCAATCTGTACAAACTTTAGCAATAAATTTTGTCTGCAATTATTTTATCCATAAAAACTCTCGAATTGAGTCAAAATACCAATTCCATCTAATAACATTTATTTTCAGTTTACACCAACATATTTTTATTTTTAGAAGGCTGCTTTATAAATAGTAGAGTGACATCTACAAATTCTTTAAAGATTTTGTGAGAAACTTAAAATGTGATAGCAATCTGCTTTATAGGAACATTACAATAAATTTTTGTAAATTATGATTTAAAATCTGTTCTGAAAGGATTTGACATTTTTAATTAGACAAATCCTCTATCAAATACGAGATAAAAACAGGGTTCCTTTCCATGTTCAGGGTTCCATTTCCAGGGTTCATTTCCATGAGCACAATTTAAATCAAGGAAATGCACATCTAATGCTTAGAATTCATTACTTAATAGCCATGATCTTGTTTGAAATCTATTCACCAACAAAAATTTATTTAAAGCAATTTTTATTCATGATTTAAAAACACTTTGTGTAAAAACAATTTTTTATCTTTATTGAAGATCAAGCTTGAATCGGATCACAACAATATTAAGTTACTCAAAAGTGATAAAAACATGCCTTATCGGCATTCTTATTTTAAAGGATTTAGAAAGGATTTAGGAAGTAAAGGATTTTACTGCTTAAAAGTCTTTATAAGAATGCCGATTATTCCGTGACAGACATTTGTTGTATTTTTAATTATTAAAGCAAATTTGAAAGGTACAAATATTGTAAATGGGTTATGAAAAATGTTAAAATGCTCGAAGAAACCAGGTACGCAAATTGTTTATAGAATACACTACCTTTTTTATAATTTATTGAAGATATTGCGATCATTGTGAAAAACGGAAGAGATGGTACTGCAAGGTTAGCATATTCTGACCATGAAATTTTGTTCAGTAATTATATTAACTGAGCAGGATTGGTTGAGTTAATAGAATGTTACTTTTCATATGATTATTCGAAAAATTCTATTGCTTAGTTTGCATTTTAATTCTGGGAGTTTTCTTTTCAGCTCAAAGTAGTAATTTGCTTGAAATCAAATGATTCCTTTAAGAGGACAGTCGACTTTGAAATGAACAAAAATGGACGAAAACGTGAAATTTAATTTTTATCGTCTCATCACCAAAATATGTGTCTATATTTAACTAAAGCAGTGTTCTAAAATAATTTGTTCAACAAAATAAATATTTAAAGTCGTAAGAGGAAAAAAAAGCGCATTTAAATTTTTTTACAAAATAATACTGTTATTAGATTTAAATATCCTATAAGTATCTTAGGTGCCTTAATTTTTGCAAAAATTGAAATTGATTATACATATTTCAGTCAAAAATTTAAAGAAAATAGAGTATGCATTTTATATTTCGAGTTTTTTTTGTTTTTGTTTTTTTTAGTTCCTTAAAAGTCAATTTTAGTTTTTTAAAAAAATGAGATTCAGTTGAAAATTCAGTAAGTGTGCATAAAAATATTACTAAAAAATTAGCATTTAACCAGAATTATAAAATCATACGTTGTTTTTTTTCTAATGAATTTACATCGGGTAATAAGTAAAAAAGAAAAAGTAAAATTAAGAATTATATCGTCTGAATATTTTAAAATTTTTAAAAATTATATAACTTTTACATTTTTTTAAATAATATATTTAGTTTACATATGTTTTATTTAAGAAATTTGAAGTATTTATATTCATAAGTATTTATTTTGAAGTATTTATATATATGCATAAAAATCCTATAATATTCACTGAATAATTCCCAAAAGTATCTAATAGAGTCCACTGTCCTTTTGAGTGTTTTTTCAATACAATTTGTTTTTACGTAAGATTGTTATATAGATTGCTTATTATAAATTGCAAATGGTTTGCTTCTAAATACATAGTAAATATAAAATATTTCAGTTTATAATAATTCATTAAAAGCTTTACAGTACTTAGTTTCATATTGATAATCTAACCACTTTTATTTTAATATGTAAATAAAAATAAAAATAAAAGAAAGATAATCAATAGGATAAAAAATGTAATAATATATGATTAGAAATAAATAGAAAGAAAATGCCAGGAAAATAAATGAGTAGTGAAATTGAGTCATTGTAATTGGTTGAATGTATGTAAATCTAATATATGGAGTAAAATACTAGATAAATGATTAAACACTGATTGTTAGACCAGGACTTTATTTCTTTTTAAGCAATTTCCAAACTACAATGTTAGATAATATATAAATTAAAAAATATATAAAATAGAAAAAAACCGATTCAGTATAATGCAATGTGTCTTAAACTGATATTAGATTTGTATTTCGTTACAATTACTAAGTTAGTCACTTCATTTTATCTATTTTTTTTCTCAAGAACTAATTATATATCAGATTGTGTAATATAATCGATACGAAATCAACATATTTATTTTCTGTTTGAAACAAAAAAATAATGAACACTGTGTTGTTATACATTAGAAGATATGCAATAGCGAGTGTTTGAACAACAGGAACTGCATTATTTATTTATTACAGCTTTTTAACATTTTCTCCCTATTTATAATTCAAAGAGAAGTTCCTCTTCCTAGATGGCAACGTGCCAGTTAAAAATAAATCAATATTTCAAAATATACGAAACAAATCGTTTGGAACTCTCCACTATTCGTTAAAATATTTTTATTTAAATTTTGTGTTTTTATCATAGTTTGTCTGCGAATGAATTGCAATTATTTCTCTAATTAATATTTTGGTATATCTAGAGGATTGATTTAAGTCCCAAGGCAGTGAAAAATATGGCATTGTATCATTTTTAATAATAATAAAACATTTTAGAAAGCGGATTGCTATTTTTAAATGATTTTAGTAGACTTTGAATCATAGAGCTTTAAACAACAACCAAGTCTAAAAGTATTTTTTTTTCTTTTGTTCTCTGTTTCAAGATATAGCATTCTAGTTTATACACTAGCTTGTGAAATATCCAAGGGAGTTTTAGTTTAGTGAAATAAAAGTTTATCATGATAAAGAATTAAAAATATTATTCAGTATTTATATATATCCGCACATTAGTGCCGTAAAAGAAATTAATATAGTTTTCAAACAGATGTAACTTTTGATACATAAGTTGTCATATTTATACCTCATTTTCATAAATTAAGAAATGCATTCATAAAAGTATTGATCATCGACTTATAATATCCCAAGCGAAATTAGCAGAATTTCATAATTGGACCTCATAAATTTCAAATAAAAATATTTCTGTCTTCTAAATCAGATTCTTAGGAGTTAAATTATTTGCAAGAAAACGAAATCGGAAGAATATTCAGAACAATTTAATGTTATGTGGAATTGTAACAGATAATTTTTGGAATGGAATGAAAAAGTGTACTGTCAAAAAATAAATATTATACAAAACTATTATTAAAAATATTGTTCAACAAAATTCAAGACAGCTTTTTACTTATAGTTTTTTATGAATTTTTAATATAAATATAAAATAAACAAATTCAAACAATAAAAAATAACTCATTACTTTTTTAATAAATGAAAAATTATTTTGAAACACATTTCAATATCAAAAAATGGATAGATAAAAAAGTATATATTTAAAAAATATGCTGTTTAAATTTGTTGTAATTATTTTATCTTCTCAAAACGCAAGAGATGAATGTTTATGAAAGAGAGTATGATTCTGCTTTAAGTCGAAAATTTTATTTATTTTTTGATTTTTTGAAATGAAAGAAAAAATAAAGAATTTTAAAAAAATCAGAAAAGCATTTTAAATTTCATTTCTCAAATGATGAATTTTTCTTCTTAAATCATGAATATTGTCTTTGATACATTTGAATTTAATTAAAAAAGGAATCGTGTTTTATTTGCATAAAAATACTTTTCAAGCAAATGAAAGAATTAATTAATGGAATATTTTAAAAAATTTGAAACCAAAATCAATTACTGAATTGCATTGCGAGAAGTCACAATTCCTTATCCTTAAACAAATCTATAGCACTTATTCTCTTTTAATTGTGTTGTGAAATTTTAAATTTCGTGGAAATTTCAAGGTGCATTCAATAATTAACTTCTTAGAATTAAAAATCTAATTCTATTGATATAATTTAAAATAAAAATATAAGCATTTTTAATA
>JAPMOQ010035788.1:0-10828 GCA_026543055.1 Argiope trifasciata
TCACATTTTATTAGATTTTTCATTTCCATGTATATGATTATTGAGATGGTATCATAATTATCCCTGTTTCCTTTCATCAAAAGGACGTGATAATTGAATTAAGAGAATGACCGTTGTTAGTGAAAAAAAAAATGAAATTTTTAAAGAGAAACAATGCTTTGCATTCAAATGTTGGGCTTCAGATAACCGCACTAAACATACAGGACTTTGTCAGACGCTGTGTCAAAAGAGCTCGTCTTTGAACTGTAGGGACACAACATTCTCTCAGGAGCTGATAAGAATCTCCCACTGGAACGGGTTACACACGTATCATAAATATTACTTTCTTGCTCCAGGAATAAAAAATCTGGGCAATGCATCCTGTTCGTTCGCATTTTGCATGCAAAGCAGCGGGATAAATGAACGGAGATGACGTAAGGTATACAAAAGGATATGTGTTCTGACTTTCTCATATGCGAAATACAACAAGGAAATGGAAGAGTGAAAATTGGATATAACAAGTTATAATGAATACGATAGAGCAAATTATAAAGAATCCAATAAAATAAGCTAATATTAAAGATACAAAAGAGTTCATAATGAAGAAGACTAATTTACTTTTCCTACAACGTTGATTGAACACATGAGGCATTTTGACGATAAATATCTGGAAATGTGGTGAAATTAAAATAGAACTTGGGATATAGCTTTTTGAATAAATTTAATAAACTAATCACTTCATGTTAAAGGGAAATCCATATTTTTGACCAGTTCGTCCTTTGGGTAAATGACTACTAATATTTAGGGTTGGTTTCAGATTCAAAATAAACCTTTAATAGTCATATTAAAGCGTTCTTTATCAAAGATACGATTGTAAGTATTAACAGCTTAATTTCTCCGCAGAGTAAACTACCGATTAGGCTCAAGCTTTTGCTTCATAAAGCTATCTTAAGATCAGAGTTGATGTATTGCTCCCAAATTTGGAGGCCACTTTCACCAAAAACATTAAGATGTTGCAAGGTTTTCAAAATAAACATCTAATGGTGATTCTAATACACCCTGTTAAGTCAGAAGGAAAATACTTCATGATAAATCTGTTTCGGAATTCAGAAATTAATTTCTGAAAAAAATTACAGCGGATTCACTAAGAGTTACTTCAATTGCCAGCATACGATTCGACAACACTTATGTTAATATCTCGTCCATAAAAAGACTAAGGATTCTCTAACTCTGTTGCCAATCTGGTGAATTAAGGTCTTTCAAAATTATTTCTGTTTAGGCTGTAGATAGCTAGAATAAACTACACACTTAAAATTTTTTGGATTTTTTCAAAAATAACTTATCAAAGTAGTTAATTAATATAATCCCCAAAGCGAAAGGCATGTGCAATGTAATTCCATTAACTTCTCCATACCTCCATAAATAATTAAAATTTTGTTTTTCTAAATACTTATATCAATTAATTAATTTAATAATTCCACTAAATTTCATGATGTAACAGCTTTATGTGCTTATCTAAATACTGTTCAATAAATTTTAATCTTTCTCTAAACTTATAAATTTATAATTGCTCCCATATTATGATGTGCAGGTGCCTGTAATCATTTTGTCACAACAAGGAGTTTCAAAACATCACGACGTTGCCATTACCGTTAGAGTAGACAATACAATGAAGTATATGCGATGATAATAAATGAGTAAACGATATTATCAACAAAAAAAAGTGCAGTTCTTTTCAATGAAAGAAGTATCAATGCCTCATCCCGCTATTAATATCTTAATTTCGTTATCGATTCTGAGGAATCTTGCCCCAAGCTGTTAAGAACAGTATAATCCTATCAAGAGAATTGGCAACAAGGTGCTTAACAAACTGTTTTTTTTCCTCCATTATTAACTTTCTCGCATACAAATACGGACCGAAAAAGATCGAATTAAATATTTTCATATATCTTACACAACAAATCACCCGCCGGCGTTCTGGATTAGGGGTAGTGCGTTTTCTTCTAGTTCTAAGCTTCCCAGGTTTAAGTCCTGGTTCAGGAGGGTTGCTCTTTACCTTGTGCTCTATTCTTTGTGTGAAAGAGACCTCACTCCCGTAAAAAGGTTTTGTGTAAGCGAGAGAATGATTGTAATCTTCATATAAGCTAGTTGTCAGACTTACTCTGGGGTGCCCAAGGGTCCTTACTCTCGGATGCTACTGTATCCCTTTTCCGTGGTAACGTGGACACGACATGATCAAGTCACCCTAAGTTTGTGAAACATATTTCTTAATTTTTGTCTATCTGTGAACAAGATATCTTAAAAACGTTTTGAACTAGTCGAGATTTCTTGTATAATTGTTGGGCCAAATTTATAGATTTTTTAAATCAAATTTTGAAAGAAATCCATTTAGAGGAAAGCGTCTATCTTTTTGCCTACCTGAGTAAAAGTTAACGTGATATATATGAATCGGAGAGAGCTAACTAAATAAAATTTGATACACGAAATTAACATCTGAGATATAGAATCAAATTTGGAGCTAAAACAAAAAAGTAATTCACAGTCTGTCGATTTGTACATTTTTGCATATGCACACGATAACCCTTAAGATTTCAAATAGGAAATTTCATATGTGATTTTGTAACTTTTGTCAAATTTTAATCAACCGGTTTGAAAAATGTGTCCAAAATGCGCATTCGACGATCGATTGCTTTTGTATTTAACGCATCAAAGTGAAAATCGTCAAAGCTAGCACGCTATTGGGCTCTTCCACTACTATTATTCGCAGGTGTTTAATAATGAACAAATACAGTTATTAGACAGAGTGTATGAAAAAGTTCCGTGGCTTCCTCTTCCGTTGATTTGTAATTGCATGAAGAAAAAACTGAAGCAAATACTCTTTCCTCACTCTCTTAATTCTTTGATACTTTTAAAGTATTTCTACATTTTAAATCCCCCAAGAATACCATTTTAATAAAAAATGTATGTCCACTAGAAAAAATCGCTGAAAAAAAGCCCTTGTTTTAGATATCCCCCCCCCAAAAAGAAAAATATTAAAGTTGTTGAAATATGCCATCTGTATTAAAGAAATGAATTACGTATATCAGTATATGCACGTCATACATTGTCTACTAAGGGTAAATGAATATATTGAATTCATCATGCGAAAGCAATACTGTATTCCTGTGCAACAATTCATTGTTGTCTTTTTTCTTCTGATTTGGTCATTTTTTTTAATATAATGGAGATATATTTATGTTTTTGCTCTATGTAAATGGTAAAAAATGGTAAATTAAAATTAAGAAGAGTCCAGACCAATGCAAAAAGAAAACAACGTGTTATATAAAAGTCCAAAAGACCATCGTGTTATATAGAAAAAATCCCATTCTCTTTTAAAGAGTGAAACTTCAACAAGAAAAAGCTACAAGTCACATTTCAAGATGTACCACTACCTTCTTTGAAAGAAAAAAAATACAAATGCAGGCATACATATATACCTTTTTAACAAATTCTGCAAAGTCCCTAATGCTTCATACATGAACTATTACTCAATTGGTTCATTGAAAAAAAGCAAACCCATCATGACTGATGCACTCTGGAAAATATTGGAAAAGGAACGGGAAATAATACTCGCGAAAATTTTGCGATAAACTCTTCTATACTGGAAATCATTATCCTTATTTATCATGAAGGGAAAGCTAGCAAATCAAACGTTTAAAAGAATGATTTTTGGATATTAAACTTTAATTCGATGACTTAGAAATCTTTATAAAACAGAGTAAATACCCTCTGTAGCAAGATAGACTAATAGAGGGATGGTCTTAAAACCTGGTACCGATGCGGTAGGGAGTTTTCAACATGTGTTCGGGGTGCGAAGATGGAGTTATAATGTGTTAGGGGGCGAAAGCGAGGGATTCGCAGTTGATCGCAGGAAGGGAAACATTTTCCAACCCCCAGGTGGTCTTTTATGTGACCGCCCTAGGAAGATACTTGGGGAGGAATGGAGTGCTGCATGTTGGAAAACGGAGGGAACGTAAAATAGTTAAGTAACCTAGGGTGGAACTCCCGGCGTAAACATTAATTATCACACTTCTCCCTCCCTTCTTTCGGAAGAAAATTACAAAATAGTTTTACCCTCCATGCCAGGAGAAGATGGATCATCTCCAAATGAAGAATGAGAGTGGGGAAGTGTGAGAATGCCACAGATGTATATTTATCAGCGGTACAGGACACAGACAGCTAAGAAAGATTCCTCTAAAAAACTACTTTTAAAATGGTATAGAAACCCACAATGCCATCTAAATACAGAGCAAAGTAAATAAGCTCAGACAGTTTATTTTTTATTTAAAGTTTGCTATTGTTATTGCACGTTTCCTTTTGAGGAATATTTAACATGACATCGGAAATTTTATTGTGATTTTTGTGCTGAGTATCAATTCTAATTGTGATTCAATCTCAAACTTTTCCGCAAACAACAGAAAATTTTCTGAAACAGGACATTTTAATACACAGACTGAATTAGTAAAATTAGATGTATATATTTCTGGTGTGTTTCAGTAAATTCGGAATCTATTCAGGATTGAGGAAACCATATGAAACACAATAGAGTCTTTTTGCATTACATTTTAATAACAACGATCTAAGCTCAGGACCACTGGAAGTCGAGACTGCTGGCCCTTGTTTTTCTTCAAATTATTATTATTATTTAAAAGTACCAGCAAACGATAATTGAATAAGATTCGGTACGTAAACGCTAAAGTCTGTTTCGCACCGACGCGAAAGCATTTGGAAAAATCTGAATGTTCGCAATACCCAAACAAATTGACACGAACTGTGAGTGAGTTCCAAGATATTCCAGGCATCATGGTGCAATCCTTCGGCCATGCTTGCACCGTCGGCCATGGTGCAATTCCTCCAGCAGGAAGCATTACAAGATCCTTCCTATCGATAATGTCCCATTATCGATAGGAGGGATAACTAAACACTTAACATCGTGTTGGAAACTTTTTCTTTCTTTTTCGAGATAAACGCCCCGGGAAAAACATTCAGTAATCAATCTAGTACATATAAGACATACATATGACAATGGCAGCTTTGGGGTGAGGTATTAATAACTAAATTGGCTTCAATGCGTATTACAACTTAAAATTCAATCTTCAATCACCTTTTCCTTTTTTATACAGTGACTCTAAGGGATGAACGTTGTTTAAGTTTGACAAATGCGTTGCAAATTTTATTAAAATCTGACATAAAGCCACTTTTTGTGATTCACATTAACAAAAAATGAATTGTATTAACATAATGAGTATTGAAAACGGGTATTGTATTAACATAATGAAAAATTATTTTCAAGATATAATTCAAGGTATATCAGACTTCGTTTCCCATGAATAAAAATAAAACACTCTTGAATAACACACTCTGTTTTCTTTATTCCGGCCATCGCGTTCCTTTAGTGTAAGTTCTAAGGCTCCTAGTCCTTATTTTATGGCTTGCAAAGCTAATCCTTATCACCAAATAACAATTTTTGTTAGTACAACTTTATAAAGATAAGCATAATTGTAAGTGAAGAAGAAAAATATTCGACTAAGAAAAAGAAACGGGGACTGCGAAGATTTTCTGAGTCAAATAATATCCTGGATGGGTAAAGGGCATTACGATTCCCTCTTATTATGCACCGCATTTTCCTGCCAACGAAGTCCACATGATTACTTCGGAAAATGTAAACAAACGCATACCAAGAGCCCATTAAAAGGTTGGAAGAATTACCTCGAATGGGGGGGGGAGGGATCTGAGGAAAACAAATAATCAGTATTGATATTTTTAGATAGAATACAATGATATAAACAAACACTACAAATTTCCACATTTAAGTATGGAAGATGAAATTCTATAGAAGATTATTTGTTCCTCTTTTCGACACAATTTTATTTAATTGCTAAAAAATGTTAGCTTTTATATATACTTCGAAAACTGAAGGTTATACAGCTCAAAAATGTTTTTTTTTTTGGCTGCTTTATATTTTGTGCATGTTTTCACAGAAGAAGTGCTATATATCTAATCGACTCTTTGATAATTTCTTTCTTTTGCTGAATAATTCGTTATCTGAAACCAGCGGGAGTGGTCACCCCAAAACTTTATCACATACTCTCTAAAAAAACGCTGATAACTCAGGGAACACTTTGTATGGTAATGGCGTACAATAACTATGAAATATTAACTTCTGGCATGAATTTAACTGTTTTAATGAATCTATCGTGTCACTCTTGGCGAGTTTTTTCGATGATTAATCCCTAGCATTCAGCTAATAGTAATCGTATTTTACATAACCGATTAAAATTCAGAATTGATGCAAAACGGCATTTGTAGTCGCAAAATCTCACACAGAATTTGATATATTTAAATGATTGCTTTTCTGAACTATCATGTGTACTGGTTTCTAAAATAGCTAACCAACAGATAGCCAATTCTTTGTTGGATTTGGCCCAAAATGTGTCAGGTGTCTACGTAATCGATGTTAAATATGTGAATGATATCTATCTAGATATCTTCGTTTCGTAGTTATCGTGTTCATTTATATTCGAACAGTCAGACAGACAAACTATCTTTGAACATATTTTACTCAAAATTTGACTGAAATCTCCAAATTTAACATGAAGATTATATATATCAAATCTTATTTGTCTAACTCAAAGAGTATTTGAATTGTCTTTGTCATAGACAGACAGAAGGACATTTTCCAAAAATATGTTCTTCGAACTCAGAGAGGTCTCAAAAATGGAGATACGTTAAAATCTGGAATTCAGAGTTTTATGACGATTACTTAAATTTCTCTATACCATGCATGAAAGAAAGTAAAACAGATAATAAATTTTCTTAAAAGTTAAGAGAAATATCAAGAAAAGCCAATTTGCTTGAATTGCATAAAATATCTAAATTGAAATTTTAGCTATCCTTGAGCCTGGCGAACTTGCAGGCCGGTAAAGGCAATTTGATTAAAATAAATATTTGTCAGCAGGACTTGCAAATCAAGAATTTTCAAATATAAATTTACTCTATTTTTTAAAATTAAGATAATACTGTGAAAGCACTCTTCAGTTAAATTGATTATTGAACGTAATAAAAGCAAAATGCAATACCATAAAATACAATCCTTTTGCGCAGGAAATTATTGAAAGTTTATTATAATTGCCCAGCAATGAAATTACTCTCATTTAAATACATTTTTTTAGTATTCTAAAAGTTTCAAAAGTGTTTTTTCCTCTTTAATATGCTCAGACTTAAGAGACGAAATGTTAAGATCATGCTTGATTTTAAGATATTAAAAATCTGATAATAATTTCAAGAAATCTTTTTAATTGAGTATTTAATATAACTCAAGAAGTAATTATATTCCAAATTTTGTTGTTTAAGGTCAATAGTCTGCCTTGTAGAATTTTTCGAAAGACTTCAGCGTCACGCAATTCGCGGCATTATTATGTTTGAAAAAGGCTGCGAATAAAATAACTTAAATGATAGCTTTTTTTTCGACTGTCTCGTTAGCTGATTACAAGTGATCGTCTGAATGAGAAAGAGAAAACGATTCTTCTACCCTATCCTTCACCTCTCACTTTTGATGAAATGAAATAAAATAACTGATTACTTAACCATAAACATCTGCAGAAACATTTGTTTAAAACTATCAAGTATAAACATAAACTCCACTACGCGAGTAGTGACGAATAGATTGGTAGCAGGTGTAATAAAGGTCCATTATTTATTTTTTAAATTCGAAAATAGAAAAAAAAACTGATATTGTGCCATAAAAATGGCATATAATCTTTTATTATTTAAAAAGCGAAATCAATTTATTCATTTGTATTGTATCGGATATAAACTGTCCTGGATAGCAATTGCTTCATGGTATGAAAGATCCGAAATGAAATAAACATAAGCATTGATTTTGAATAAGTTAAAAAAGCATTATCCTCTTAGCAAATTCTAAACAAATGATGCATTATCCATCATTTCTGAGTAAATGCCACCACAAAAGATCTTTTTTCGATTACGCAGAGCCAAACAAGTCTGTAAATCTCACACAAAAATGGTTATCAAAGAATTTTTAATGCTCTTTTTATTTATTTTCTTAAATACCTGAGAAAATATGAAAAGCAAATGAGCCACTCTGTGTTTTACGAACGTTTTTCAAACCATACTATTCATCTTTTCCTATATGATGTATACAAAAAGAAATTATTATAATCTTCAAATAATTGCGCATGGGAATTTTGATTTATTTGCGAGTTTCAGACCTCCCTGAGTGCGAAAAACACAATTTTATAATTACGATTATCTGTGATGACGATAACATAAAAATGTTGCAAAGCAAGAAAAGTTAAATTTGGTGTGTGGTCTTTACACGTCATGCCAGAATTGTTGATTTATATCACATTTTGGAAAACGTATGTTTGAAAGAAATATATGGCACGATGGCTCAAAAACGGAATTACCTGAGTTGATAAAATATATTAGAGGCTTTATCGTTAGATAAATGAAATACGAATGAAATTTTGAATGAAATTTGTCAATGAAATAATCATTTACAGATCTGCATAATCGTAATAGTTCAAATACGCAACGATTTAAATAGATGTAGAATCGTTTGTGGTATTGTGACCAAAATTGTATATCGATGTTGTCCATGTTTCATTTTGCTAAGGATCAATGAACGTGGCATTTTGAGCATTATATCTGGAAGTTGGAAGAAAGAGGAGATTCCTCTTTGCGGACTAGCCATGTTTTTTAAGGATTTGCTACAACCATACTTGTCCCAGTGATGCACTCTTGGAACTCAAGAGTTTACTCATAAAGAGAACCGGAAAGAAGATATTATAGTTTAAATATGCAAGAAGATAAGGAGAGAGAACACATCTATTTTTTATGGTATATTAATAAAAATACCTTAATACATATATTTTTACATATTAAATACTAAAAATATTTAATACGTTTACTTTAAAAAACAAAATTTTCCCTCAGAAATTATAATGCATCTCAAATAAAGGCACATTAAGTTTCAGAATTTTAAACTGGATATTTTCCAAGGACATATATGGATATACATTTTTGTAACATAATAAGAAATCGTATAATGGTATTTTTTTCATAAGAATTTTACAATAGAACACTAGAAAATTTGAACGAAATTAATCTAAAATAAATTTACTCATCTTTTAGCACATGAGCAAAATAGTAATCTAGTTAGTATAGACCTTTCATTTCAAATAACGCCATAAAAATCAATCCAATGGTGTTTAATTACGCGATATCTAAGGGGCCATTCCTCAAATTTTCGAACTATGCAAAATTCAGTCACAAAACTACTTTAAAAAACAAATTTCTTAGACTTTCATTGTTTTTGCAATATTGTTCAAAAAAAATATGTTGCTCTATCATGTAAAGTTTCATTTTTACTAAGTCCAAACTATCAGCAGTCAAAGGTTTTTAATAGGGTTGTCAACACTTTACCTCACGTGGCCAATCCAAATGGTGGCAATGGATTTGTGTGGTTGCAAATCCAAATGATAAGTTTAACTTTTAAAATAAATTAAAGCGACACTCTTATCGACAAATTAATAGAAAAATATTTATAATCACATCCTGTATTATTATCTAACTCCCAGAAATATATTATTTATTTTAAACGAAATACCGATGATCCGGAACGTTTTACCAATCCCTGACCTGGAATTTTAGTTGTTATTTTATTGACTATTTCTTTGAAATCATGAAATATTTTTAAAATAACATCCTAATTAGTATGAGCCTATAATTACCCCCCCCCTCTTTCCGTTAAGCATCGGAAATGAGGCCAGGTTTTAATAATCGTGATCTAACGATTAAATATGTAATAATTATGAGTGTTTTTAGATATACTGTTGTTTTAGAAATTCATATTATATAAAATGATAGCCTATTATTAATTTATCTTCCCTATTGTAAATATTTATCTGATTAAATAATAGATTATGCTATGAAGTTTTTTTTTGGGGGGGGAGGAATCTCATTGTTTTCGCAATCCAAGATTGTTCCATTTTGCTATTTCCTGTTTTAAAATAGTATTAATAAAATGTTAAAAATATTTTTTGTTCGCAGTCCAAAAATTTCTCATCGACTGGGTTGAAAAAAAATATTTCTTATGAAAGATCAATGACATTGAATAGAATATGTTATTTTAAATAACAATAAATCACTTTAGAAAAACAATAAAATACTTATTCAACCGTTTAATAATATTGTTACTAGATAAAAGGCATATTTATTTAATATTAGTATTCTTATTATTTAGAGATGACTTAGTGGCAACTATCGCTTTACCATAACAACAGTAATAAAAACGACCATATGTTTAGTTGGATTTAGCTTTGGTAACTTAACAACTAGATTTTTGTCTTGTTTTTAAGTTAAAATTGAATTAATAGAAAGGATAATCCTTAAGATTTGAACAGTAATTGGTTGATACAGATTATACTTGAGCTGGTAACTATTTTATAGTTCCAATCGAAAACCTTTGAATGATGTTTGCCAAAGTTCATCATTGAGTTTAAAGTAACTTGTGTGTCCAGCATGTAGCTTTCTTACTTTAATTTAGTTTTGTTTGTGGTTTTATACTGTACCAGGCTAATGTTTTAGCTTACATTTATTTAAAATACATTGTGGCAATATTTAGAAGCAGCGAATGGGGGATGAAATAGCAACTTTGTGCGTTCTGTGTTGTGATGTTTGGCCAATGGATGGTTGACGATCTTTTACTGTTTGGCTGCCTTAAAAATGCTGTCAAATTTATGTGATATTGAAAAAATACTGATATATATATATGTGTATATATATA
>JAPMOQ010035794.1:2246-14047 GCA_026543055.1 Argiope trifasciata
CGATTAGCTGTCGGTTCATAATCTTAATATCTGAAAAGAAAAATTGAAATTAAAAATGGAGTCGATTTCGGTATCTTTTTTTTTTTCATTACCAATAAATTTTAAGAAGATACATTATCTATGGTTTCTTGTTATCAATCACCATCCATTTTCGCAAGAAATCGCAAAAATTCTATTTTACTGCATATTTCCTGAGAAGAAACTCCTTGGTAGAATTTTTTAGTTACAACTATTAATAAGACGTTTTACGTACTGATACGTTAATTAGGACGTTCTATCCCTTCTAGGGATGCATAATCCACGATTTTTTTAATAACAAATATTTTTGCTATTGTTATTTTTAAATATTTGTTCCAAATAACTGTTATTTTAATCACACTTTTAATTAAAAATTACTAATTAGAATAAATAATCTTTTTTAATTATAATTAATATTTCATTTATTAAGTAATGTAGGATTGAAAATTTATCTATTTGAGATAAAGTTTTAAGCTTGATTTTTTCTCACAACCATTTAATTAATCAATTCATTGGATTTAAGTATTTTCTGAAAAAAATTGAAATTAAAAAGTATCCTTTCTTAAAATGTTTACTTTAGTTCTATATTCTGCAAACAGATGGCGCTTGTAAAATGAATGCCGAAAGGAGGTTACTTCACGGGCAATCAAGAATTATCTCTATCGGATACTCATATTGTCAAGCAAGAAATCACTGAAGTCAAGAAATCCCAAATACTACAAAATAAGCAATTACTCCACTCTTACAAACACTTCCTGTGAATAGCACCAATTACAGTGATATGCGATTTCGAATGATTTTGTAATTCTATGAGTAAAGTGATCCATTCACAGATTTCTCCATTTCCCTTTTACGGTTCAATTAAGGGGATGGGAAGAATGGCTGGTCTGGAGTTGAAAATCTGGTTTGATGTTTATTGTCCTCCTGCTGGGGACATTCTTCCGTTTCCTCCTATTTCTTCGGGGGTTATTTCTGACTGCAGGTGTTCTCTATGGGATCTTTGACATTGATTGATGCGTTTTTTAGTCAGATAATCCTTTGGGAACTCAGGAGTGAACTTTTACTAGGGGTAGATGCAGTTAAATATCTTATTTTATTGTTATGTTTTATTACGATTGACATCTAGAGCCTTTTAACTCTTTTCATCCATAAGATACATTTATAAAAAAAACCTTTCTATCTTTTTGTAGTAAATATTTGAAGAAAACTTTCTATTTATCATTTATTGATAATGATAAAATCGCATCGTTGTGGGATGGTAATTTCTTATGTGGTATTCCTTTTCTGTTATTGAATTCAACTGTATTAAATTATTAACTGATTTATCATTTTGGTTAGAGTAGCTTTCAATTTTCAGTAATCTGTATGGAAACAACAAATATAAATAATATTGTATTTAACTCAATGGATTTATTAAAGAGTTATTAATAATTTACAAAAACCAATCGTGGGCGTTATTAGTTTTATATTTTAAATTTTTTTGAACCATATTTTTGTGCTATGAGAATTATATAAACGAGCCTAACAGACTTAGCTTGATTGTTGCACTCTTAATGAATAAACAAAACATAGTATCATTTCTGTAAATTATTTTTTAAATCTATATTTGAAATATTAAGCAACAGTAAGATTTTTTTTTTCGGAAATTATATAAATGGAATGAGTTTCATGCTAGCATCTGCTGAATTAATGTGTTAGAGGGTAAAATACACAAAGGGAGTAAAATATTTTTACAAATTACGATCTTTAAAACTTTTATGGTTTTTTGAAGAGTATTTTGAAATTATATATTTCCTTTAAAATATGAATTATTTCTGCACTTTTCTATAATTATCATTTATATTAGCAAAATAATATATATTATAAATATAATTATAATTTGTAATTATATTTATAATTATATATATACACAATTTGTAAAAAAATTATATGAAACATAATTAAGAAATATGCTAGATTTAAAAAAAAAAAATTGTATTGCATTTATTTTAACATTTAAAATTGGCAATTTGAGGATGCTTTTATTTTGATAATTAACATTTTGTAATTAATGAAATGTTAGGATTTTGCGCCTTCAGTGAAGGAGATGGGGCATTCTCTGAAGATGCAAGAAAAGAATGTTTTATGTTCCTGGTATTTCCTTTCCTTTCCTAGAAGGATCAGGGGATCAAATGATACCCATTCTGAGGATGCAAGAAAAGAATGTTTTATGTTCCTGGTATTTCCTTTCCTTTCCTAGAAGGATCAGGGGATCAAATGATACCCATTCTTATCTTTCCAAGGTGTCTGCTAAGGTCACGAGAGTCAATACGGGGAATTGTTCCCTTGCAGTTTTAAGTTGAAGGAAATAGTAATTTGATTTTACAATAAAAAAATAGCTACGTAAAAATATTTTATAATGCACAACTGTATTAAAATTAAATTATAACAAACTTGCTGTTATACCCATATTTATTTGCTTCCTTTGCACTTACTTTTTTCTATATACAAGAAAAAGTAAATCATATTTACTTTTACGTCGCACAGTTTTTATATTTAATTCTTTATGAAGTTTTAAGAGCCCTTAACCACAATTAATTACTGATGGAAAAATTTCAGGTAAATGATAATTTTAACCTCAATCTCGGAGCAAACATAAAATAATTGTTTGAAAATGAAAACATACAATTGGCTGTTAATGAAATACTTAGTTTCTAGGCTAAAAAAAGTTTTTAAGATCTTAAATTTTACTTTGCAAAAATGCGCATTGGTACATATTAAAAACCATGATTTTAATGTTATGTGATAGATTATATAATAATGTCAAATTTAACAAGTGAAGTAAAAGGCTATTCAACGAACACAAAATAAAACGTTTTTGCTGTTATTCATAATTTTTTAGAAGTACTTTATTAATTGAACAAAATAAAAATAACAAAATATTATTTATGTTATTTAGAACCATTTGAAAGTTAAACTGAATATTTATTCGATCATATATAAAAAAACCCACATTAAAATAAACTTGTAAAATTTACAAATTTCACAAACAAAAAATTACAAAATTTCCGACAAGGCAAGCGAGGCAGTGCCCTAATGTCTCTAGGATGAGAAAAGGCCACAAGCAGGTCAAATTAAAGAATTTCCTTTTTCTAGTTGCATAATAAGTAACTAAAAAATACAAATTCTAAAATTTACAAAATACTAGCATAAGTAACAATTTATCGTATGTGTCAGTCTTATTATTTCTATTATAGTATTTCTGTAATATAAATATTGCGTAAAAATTATCGAAAATATTTCTGATATACATAGAGGAATGATTTGGATACAAGTGAATAATGAATAAATGTAATTAAAAAATTTGTCTCAATACTGTTGTGCAGATGCGAATCCGGAAAATCTAGAGTCATAATAAATCAATAAAAAAATGTATTTCTATTTAGTTAATGAAATAAAAAAAATCAACTTAAACAAAATAAATATAAAAATAATTGACCAATTTATCAGAAAAAGTGGTCTCATTCTGTGTATTGCCTATGAGTACGAAATAAATAAATCCGCAATTGATTAAAAAGCGATTTGATTTGCTGCCAGGTGGAATGATAGAGGTAGCATTATTAGTAATGAGTTTATTTCCTATTTTAAGGCAATTATTTAAATGGGACAATTGATGACTATGATTCAAGTACAAAGTTTTAGCTTTATTCAAGTTTTAGCTTTATTGTTATTCATTTTTTTACATTAAGTAATCTAAGTTATAGTTTAAAAACATTTTAAATTTAAATCTACAATAATCATAATCAAGATTTGTTAATCGAATATATCTGCAGCGGTTTTTAACACATTCTTAAAAAATTATCAATTTAAGATATGGTTAACAATAAAATAAGATTATTCTGGTCACAATTTTTTTTATTTAAAACAAAAACTTGAAAAGGCGAAAACAAAATAAAACTGCATATATCAGAAAAATTGGTGTGGGAAAAACATATTGAAGTCTTCACGTGTGTTTAGTAATTGCCTATTTAAACGAAAGATATTGATCCTTTTTTTCAGATAGTGTTTTTTCCCGGAAGTCGAGTCATAAAAGGTGGTAAGGGGCCCAGTAACTCAGGGGAAGGGCGAATAAAGGATGGACCTCCCAAGATCAAATCATCTGCTGATTTTCCGCAAACCTTTATCCACACGCCGATTTCAATGAGCAAGCATTTTGAATCGTTGCGTTGTTTCATATTTAACACACTTAAAAAAAAGGGGGGGGGGGTAAAAGTGGCAGGACGAAATTTTACTTTAAATAATACTTTTCTACTGCTTTCACATTTTAAATCTTAATTCTTATAGAAAAATTGACTTTTTGATTCTATATGAAAAAATAATTTAAAAAAGTTATTTTTTCTATATCATTTAAGATGGCGTCATTTCTAACACTTCAAAGTATTCCATAAACAAAAAATAATTTCAAATGTCTTATGAATCTAACTTATAAAAGAATTTCAAAGCCATTGTTTTGTTTTTAATCTCCCAAAATTTTTATTAATTATTACGCAAAATTCCAATACTTTTTTTCCTTGCATTGTTGTGTAAAAGAAATTTCATTTTTTTCTTTTTAAATTCATTTTGAATTTTTTGAATAAACAGTACGAAGTAATAGAAATAATTCATAAACTTGAAAATTCACATCTCTTTTTAAACTTATAAGCGAAACCGAAAATGATAGAATACGTAAATTTTATTGCAATAACATCGTCTTTACATATATTATTGGTCTGAGACAATTTCAGGTTTCCAGCAGATATTCTCTGTAGGATTTCAAGACCAATTACTTTCTTTTGACTGCAATCGGTTATCAATCATTGATATGCAGTTTCGTCAACTAATTGTATCAAAATTCAGGAGGATTGGCTCGTTGAAAAACGTTCAGCCGATCAATGAGACATTTGCCAGTAAAAAAAAATAAATAAATAATTCGATATTTTGTGCTTTTTATGGCAGTTCTCATGAATGATTTAATTTATTTTGTGCTTAAGATATAAAAAAAGATTTGTAGCTTTTTGTAGTAAAAAAATGAACAAAAAACTTTTTTTTCTATTAATTATATTTTGTTCTAATCTATTTTTTATTAATCATTTATTGACTCTGACTAAACCTGATATTTGAAGGGAGGAATATCTTAAATGATACTCTTTTTTTGTTGTTAAGTTAAATTAAATTAAATTATTGCAAAATTTATTATTTAAAAAATTCTGCTGAAGAGAGCCTTTTTTTTTATTGAAAATTATGTAGATGCCTTGAGATTCATGGAGATTTCTTTCAATTAGATTACCATCTTCGATCTGGATGGTTTCATTCTACATGTGAAACTTCTGAAAAGTTAGGGATGCGAGACTTGTGTCATAAAAACGCATCGGTTTTCCAAACGAGAAGCACTGCAAAAGAGTTGGGCGAATTTTTACGTTCCCCCAAATTTACGGGGGGTCAAGGGTCCCTAAGGGTAGGACAGTTAAGGCTCATTGAAGCCAAATGTTATCGCTTTCGTTTATTGTGCACTACTTCTAGAGATGCATAATCCACGATTTTTTCAATAACAAATAATTTTGCTATTGTTATTTTTAAATATCTGTTCCAAATATCTGTTATTTCAATCATATTATTAATTAAAAATTATTAATTAATATTGAATATTAAATTTATTAATTTTAATTAAAACTTAATTAACTAATTTAAGTAATGTGTGATTGAATTAATTTATCTATTTCAGCTTACTATTTTAATTCGGTTTTTTCATAACTTTATACTTAATTTGTTTATTGAAATAAACCATTTTCTAAAAAGGTTGAATTCAAAATATATGTCATTTCTTTAAAATGTTTGCTATAGTTCAATATTTCACCAATAGATGGCTCGAGCAGTGACCACAATAAACGCAATCACAACATTACGTCACAAGCAGTTAAAAATTATCTATAGTGCATTGCAAAATGAGTCAAGGTCAATATTGTTACTACGCCCTTTCCTGTGAATCACAGGAAAGGGTGAAATTACCTTTCCGATAAATTTCAATGATATGCAATTCAACGATCCGATAATTCCAAGAATATCGGGTCCGTTCACTTGTAAGTCCACTCTCAGATTTCTCTTTTTCCCTTTAAGCGTTAAGGGAAGGAGCCCTCAAAGATTACACCCCCCGAGGGTTCAAAGACACAAAAGAAAACTGTTTTGTGTTTCTGGGATTTTCTATCCACCTCCTGGAGGGTCAGGATCAGTCGATACTCCTTTTCTTTAGCCGAATTCCAACGATCGAAGAATCTTCAGGGTAGTTACGCGTCCCCCCCTGACCCCTCTTGCGGTTTTCAGAGATGTCGTCTCAGTTTTGATAGTGCAATGTCATTTTCAAGGAGCGTCAAGTGCAATTTTCAAGTGCAATGTCATTTGCGGTTTTCGTTGACAGTAATCTGAGATTCTTTTTATTCCCTTTCACTTACAGCATATTTTCCTATAGCCGACTTGATGAGTAAAATATTTTTTTTGATACATTTTTCAGTATTTTAATGAAACTTGAAATTCAATTTATTTCAATTTATGCAGTTTTGATCTTTCTATCTCATTTCTGCTTTTTTATTACGAAGAATTATCAGCTTTTGTTATGAGATTTCATGGTATATTAACCTGAAAGTGATTAATTTTATGTTCATAAAGTAAAAGGACAATTTTTTTGAAGTGATTATTTCCCACTCGTTGCATCACCAAGAGGTCTTATATTCTTTTCCGTTAAATATATTTTGAAAAAAAATTACCGTGTAAATATTTCTCATACAAAATAATACTTTTATGGATGTAATCTTAGTAAAAGAATTTTATTTCTTTAATACAATTAGAAAGAATCATTAGATGAATGGATTATCCCAAGAATAACTAATTTCATATTCCTTTTAAAGGCTTTTTTAAATTCTTTGTGAATTATTTTGAAAAAAAAAAATTCGAAAATGCTTGTTTTAAATCTAATTTCTTAGGATGGATGACATAATATAACTATGCATTCTTCTGAAATGAAATTTCTTTTACAATTGAATTTCTCCATTTCCTACATTGTTTAACATTTGCTGTATTGTTTACTTCTTTGAAGAGTCACATATTGGACAAGATATTGCTTTCCTATTCTGCAGATTTCCCACCCGGTAGGAACACTTATTAATTCCCAGCCACTCGAAAGCAATGTCAGTGTTGCTTCTCGCGTCGAATTTTCGATTTGTGCGAAAAATGGACCTTTCGTTTGAATTTTCTCTTTTTTTCGAATTAAAGTCTTTCTTTCTTTTATTATTCTTTTTTCGGATTAGAGTTTAGCTTAAAACAACAGATTACTATCATAAGAAAGTTGGGGAGAAAAGAATGGGGGGATGACGTTGTAAGTGAGGAAGATAAGATAACGAAATTGTTTAGAAACCCATTCCCCCTCCCCTAGGTGATGAACCCCCCACAGCTGGGAAGAAAGGAGAGTTAAAAAAGCCCATTTATTTTTTTAAAGTACTATTTTTTTAAGTAATCTTTTGTGGAATAGAGATAAATTTTAGAAAAGCCATACTCAGATTATTTAACCACCCAGAGGTATATATAATTTTTTCTTGATACGGTTCGGGTTGTTAATAAGTGCAGCCCATCTCGGGAATTTTTAAGAAAAAATATTTAAGCGAATTAAAGCATTGTTATGATATTGGATTCTAAAAATTATTCCCCGAAATTAGGGGTAAATATTTAATTCTTGAAACAAATAAACAAACAAAAGATGTGTATGTATTTGTATAATTTTTATATGGGGTGATATTATGTTTTGCTCTACTATTAAAAACTTCTATCAGTTGTCTTATGTGTCTGTGTGTGCATTTTTAAGAATAAATAGAGCTGATTTAATTTCATAGTACCGAAAAAATTGCATTATTAGAATATTTTATAACCGTTAATGAATAAAAATCTTAATTATTTGCTCTGCGTTTTTATTAATTTTTACTAACCACATTGTTTTATAATATTTACTAAAATGCTGCGAATAGTATGTTTGCTTCTTCATTAAAATAAGACCTTATTAAATATTTAAATTTTTTTTCATTAATAACCTTATTCTACAGCTTTATTCTACAAGTTTATTGTAGAAGCGCTTAGGAGTTTAGCTTTTTTCACAATTTTTCCATAGGTTAAATTCCCAGTTTTAATGTGTAGACATTTGCTTTAAGTAATCTTTCTAGTGTGATTTAAAGCATTTGAAAATATTTGAGGCAACATTCAATCGGAACTTCTAGAATATATGCAATGGCATCATATTACAAGCAACAAATACTATTATTAATAAGTATCTATCATTTAAATACATTTTTAAGACTGCTTTATTAACTCTCTTTTTTGCATAAAATCGTATAGTCTCCATAAATCTTGCATTTTAGCTTGATTAATTTTTTTTACACTAAGTCATCTAAGTTATATTTTAAATTTAAATCTACAATAATCATAATCAAGATTTGTTAATCGAATATATCTGCAGCAGTTTTTAAGACATTCTTAAAAAATTATCAATTTAAGATGTGGTTAACAATAAAATAAGGTTATTCTGGTAACATTTTTTTTATTTCAAACAAAAACTTGAAAAGGCGAAAACAAAATAAAACTGCAAATATCAGAAAAATTGGTGAGGGAAAAACATATTGGTCTTCACGTATGTTTAGTAATTGCCTATTTAAGCGTAAGATACTGATCCTTCTTTTAAGATAGTGTTTTTTCCCGGAAGTCGAGTCATAAAAGGTGGTAAGGGGCCCAGTAACTCAGGGGAAGGGCGAATAAAGGACGGACCTCCCAAGTTCAAATCATCTGCTGATTTTCCGTAAACCTTTTATCCACACGCCGCTTTCAATCAGCAAGCATTTTGAAACGTTGCTTTGTTTCATATTTAACACACTTAAAGGGGGGGGGGGGGGGAAAAGTGGCCGGACGAAATTTTACTTTAAATAATACTTTTCTACTGCTTTCACATTTTAAATCTTAATTCTTATAGAAAAATTGACTTTTTAATTCTATATGAAAAATTGATTTAAAAAAGTTATTCATTTAAGAAGGCATCATTTCTAACACTTCATAGTATTCCATAAACAAAAAATAATTCCAAATGTCTTACGAATCTAACTTATAAAAGAATTTCACAGTCATTGTTTTGTTTTTAATCTCCCAAATTTTTTATTAATTATTATGCAAAATACCAATACTTTTTTTCCGTGCATTGTTGTGTAAAAGAAATTTCATTTTTTTTCTTTTTAATTTTTTTTTTTTTTTTGAATAAACAGTACTAAGTAATAGAAATAATAAGCTTGAAAATTCACATCTCTATTTAAACTTATAAGCGAAACCGAAAATGACAGAACAAGTAAATTTTATGGCAATAACAGCGTCTTTACATATATGATTGGTCTGAAACAATTTCAGGTTTCCAGCAGATATTCTCTGTAGGATTTCAAAACCAATTACTTTCTTTGGGCAGCAATCGGTTATCAATCATTGATATGCAGTTTCATCAACTAATTGTATCAGAATTCAGGAGGATTGCTCGTTGAAAAACGTTCAGCCGATCAATGAGACATTTTCCAGTAAAAAAAATTAATAAATAATTCGATATTTTGTGCTTTTTATGACAGTCATCAGGAATGATTTAATTAATTTTGTGCTTAAAATATAAAAAAAGATTTTTAGCTTTTTGTAGTAAAAAAATGAAAAAAAAAACCTTTTTTTCTATTTATTATATTTTGCTTTAATCTATTTTTTTTTTCAAATTTTTTTATTAATCATTTATTGACACCGACTAAACTGGATATTTGAAGGGCAGGTATATCTTAAATGATACTCTTTTTTTTTTTTTGTTGTTAAGTTAAATTAAATTAAATTATTGTCCGATTTATTATTTAAAAAATTCTGTAAAAGAGATCCTTTTTTTATTGAAAATTATGTAGATGCCATGAGATTCATGGAGATTTCTTTTAATTAGATTACCATCTTCGATCTGGAAGGTTTCATTCTACATGTGAAACTTCTGAAAAGCTAGGGATGCGAAACCTGTGTCAAAAACGCATCGGTTTTTCAAACGAGAAGCACTGCAAACGAGTTTTTGTGTTCCCTCAAATTTACAAGAGGTCAAGAGTCCCTAAGGGTAGGACAGGCTCATTCAAGTCAAATGTTATCGCTTTCGTTTATTGTGCTCTACTTCAAAGTCTAAGGGATTCTAAGAATAGTGAATGAGAAGACTGTTCTGTTTAGTCAAACCCCGACAGTTAATAACATCATTTTGCGAATCGTTGCACGGAGAATTGTTTTCTTAACTTTTGCTGGGTATTTTTAGCAAAAATTAGTCAGAAAATTGGTTGGACAGGTAAAAAAAATGTATTAGAGTCTCATAATTGGCCATTTAGATATTAATTATCCAGACCCTAAAACATCTCGTAGCTGTTTTATCAGAATTCAATATTGTTTATAATCATTATTCTCCATTAAAAAATAATTACATTTTCGTTTTTAAATGATTCCAAGTAATGAAATATACAACTCAAAACCTTATGAATTGTACCAATGTAAATGCATATCAAATATATTTATCCAGAATTTATTTTTGTTGCATACTTTTCTAGTGATTTTAAAATCTTAATACAACTTAAAACAATCGACATTTTATCGCAATTTTTTCTCTCGTTTATTTCCACCACTTTTAAAATATTATGCAAGAGTATTTTATTCCACATAAATTTAGGTAAGTTTATAATGTCTAAAATTTTCTTTTAAAAAGTACGGAGAGCAGGTGATCATTGATGACATATCTATTGGTCAAAATTTTAAATATAAACTAAAAATTTGCAGAATCGGTTATAAGTGAACATGATGCCTAAAAACAAAAGCAACTAGATAAGTTAAATATATCCTGTAATTTTATCAAAATATATAATTGTATTAAATTTTTTAATATAATTTGTAAAAGGAGTGATTATCCGTCAGTCTGTCTATTCATGAGAGTTTGATTAATCATTTAAAAAAATGGATAAATGAAATTGCTTTGCTTTGACATCATTATTACAAACATGTATCCAATTTTCGCTCCAATCTAATTGGATAGGAAGATGTGCTTCGTGCATACTTGATTCTATTTAACAGTATAAAGAAATACGGATACGCTGCACTGCATAAACATAACCATAAGAGAAAGTAGAGAGGTAAACACTATCATTGATCTTTACCTTAATTGCAAAGATAAATGGATGTATTAGACTGTTAGATTGCTTTTAATTATAATAATAAAGTACTGATAAAAATTGCTTTCCAGTTTGGAACCTGCAAATTTTAAGGTTGTTACTGCCCCTGTTACTACTTATATGTGCAGTTGTAGTTTCGTTTCATAAGTAACACCCCTATCAGTAA
Organism: Argiope trifasciata; assembly: GCA_026543055.1. Lineage (NCBI taxonomy): Eukaryota > Metazoa > Arthropoda > Arachnida > Araneae > Araneidae > Argiope > Argiope trifasciata. The sequence goes on from JAPMOQ010035794.1 coordinate 13,683, forward strand.
TAAAATATGAGTGAAGTAATATATAATTCTTTATTTGATACGAGTAAACAACAGATTGTTATTTCAAGGCATAATTATGAATGCTATATTTTTGAATATTCAAAAGTAAATTATTGCCCACGCATCTTTGAAGCATTTATCTGGATTATTTTGCATTAGAATGTACATAGAGACATGGAATTATAACTCCTGCTGCACTTTGCACAAGATACACCTATCTCACTTATTCACACAGTTTTATCCTTTAATGAATATTCTCATTTGCAAATCAACAAAAAAATGCTTCAAAATATTGGAAAATAAATACAGAATCTTTGAAATTCCTTTTTTTAGAAAAAAAGATTTTATAAATCTGTTGCTTTATC
>JAPMOQ010035815.1:0-12472 GCA_026543055.1 Argiope trifasciata
TAATGCAGAAAAATATTTCAATTCAGAAATATTTTTAATATATTACTGTTTTTAATAATATAAATATACTTCAGCCTCACAGATTCTTATTTTGAAGTGCTGATATTCTAAATTTTTTTCTCAAAACTTATGCCCTCTCCCACCCCTTGAAACAGGATGAAATTTTATAACTTTTTTTTAAAATGAATTTAAGCTTATTTAGGATGTTTGTATGGTGTTGATCTCAAGTTTATTTCTTAATCTTAAATATTAAAAATTGCAAAAAAGTTATTATACAGACAAGAACTTGAAAAATGGAGATACAGACGGCTTTATTATTATAGTTTAAGAAAAGCAAAATCCAAATATTTATATCGTCCTTCAGTATGAAAAATATCCTTAGAAATTATGCGTTTTGTAAGCATTAATGTGTACATTAAAATGCGTTTTACAGCATATATGACGAATTAAAAGAATTAACAAGAATTTGAATAAGTCATTTTAGTGATGAAAACGTGTAATAAAAATTACCATATATTTGTATGCTAAAATTATAATCTTATATAGAATATTAAATTTGAACATTCTGATGATAAAGTTATAAAAGTTTTGCGACATGAGAAAAATATAACAATCTCACAATTATTTAGTTTTATTTCTTTTTCCTGTATCCAGAAAATACATCATTTAAAAAAATTTCAAGATTGGTTTTGCTTTAAAAAATATTGCATTGATTTTAGTATATATAAATATTCTGTCACCTTAATTGAAGTAATATTTAAAATTAAAAGTGAAATAAAACATGCTTAACATTTTAGCATGCAGGGTGAAACTAGATAAAGTTAAAGATGAAGGTAAAGCAACTAAAAGATAAAGCCTTATATCTTTAATGCTTTGAAACTAACTTTAAATTTGAATTTACTCATAAAATTAGTTTTTATCAACACTTTTTTGAACCATTTGTAGAGTAAATAAATTTGCTTAAATAAAAAGACAATTCTTTGAATACTGAAATGATGTAAAATTATTTTTGGGCAATCTTAATTTATGAAGGTATTGTTGATAAACAGGCAAATTAAAATAATAATTATTATAAAAAAGATATCTGAGGTGCTCACCCCTACCCTCCGATGTCTTTACCTGCCAAGTTTGGTAGACCTAATTCAAACGGTATGGTCTGTCGAGCATATTGTTATTTTTATTCGATTTGAGTCATAGCTTTACTAAGTTATGAATCTAAATCTATACTAGACACAAACTCGCGCGCGCATATTTTTATTTTTGTGATTAGTGAAGATAAGGGATATATCATTAAGGAAATATATAATCATCGATTTTATGGATTATTTGACAGTAGTCATAATTGGGAATTTTTACTTAATTGTTTTATTTACGCTTATTCATATGTAATAATAATTTCGATTCGATGAAGTTCTTGTATTGTCTCTATGCTTAAACTGATCTCATAGATAATTTTAATGCAATATTTCTTTCTTTGATACAATTTATCTCCTTTCAAATTTCGAAATTCGATACATTTTTTGATAAAATGCATATTTAATCAAAAATTTAATACGTTGAATTAAATGCTTAGTAAAATTGTGAAAACATCCCTTTTATTAGTAAAATATGCACAAGCTAACGTAATAATGATGTAGGGAATAAAAATGAAATTTTTTTAAAAACCCAATAAAAACTATTTTATGCTCAACATACTTGTAAATAATAGATTTTAATTATTATAACCAGACTAGTTTTTTAATCATATTATGTGAATGAAAATTTTTTTGCAAAACCTTTTTTCTAAAATCCTTTTTAGGCCTTTCATTATAATTAATTACATGAAAAAAATATTTATAAAAGACAGCTTTAAAAAATATTTATTAAATATTTCAGATTTAATTGAATTAAGTTCGAAATAAAGAAAAAAACATTTTAATTTACTATTGCTTAGCTTAAATAAACATTATGAATACAAATAAAATATAACTAAAAGTTTCTTAATAATTATTTTTAATTATAAACATGTTTCAATTTATTTTGTAATTTGTTTTACATTTAAAACAAACTGAAAATAACAAAGAAAGAGGACGAGATAATCTTCAAGGCCAAGTATTAAAGAAATATGAAATATTATACATTCCCTTTCAATTAACGAAATTATTCATTAAAAAAATTACATTATTGAAGAAGATTAGATTTTTTTAAATTAAAATTTCTTAGAAAAAAATATGATAAGCATGTTTTTTCAAAAGTGAAATAGAATATTTATTGGTGTCGATAGCCATGAATTCAAAACTATCGAATATATATGAAGAAGAAAATTAAAAAAACTTAAACACTTTACACAAGATTTTATTAAAGAATTATTTAATTTCAAATCACATCTTATTATGTTTTTTACAATTTTTCGAATTTTTTCTAATGTAACTACAACAAATTATAAAATATGCAGATGTTTTCAATTCACAATAGCTGACTACATAAAACATAATATATTGTAAGGTTTTTATTATTACGCATTGAACAAGTTATTTTTGAATATTTAGTTAGTATTTAGTGCTTTCTCTTTGAAAAAATTATTTATGCTTATTTTAGAATTATTAGATTATAGATAAGAGGTGAATTAACGAATTCTCTAACGAAGGAACAAACAAAAACTGAAATAAAATTAACTATCTTTAAAAGGTGAAATTATTGTGGAGAAAAAAATTATTGCTGAGCTGTATTTAAAATATTTTTCTAAAAAAAAAATCTGCTGATGAGAATTTCATTAAGAATTAGAAGATTTTGTTAACAGAATAGATAACTGTTTATGGGTTTTGATATTATTTATAAACTTCCAAAGGATAAACCCGCCGTACAAAGTCAAAGATTTTAAGCTGAACTTTGTGCAGTAACTTCTGAGGATAAAGGCCGGGTAAAGTTTGAGGGTAAAGGCTTTTGAGCACCTGAGGGCTGAAGTCTGACCTCCAGCTCATATGAAAAAGAAACTCGTTTGCACAGCCCCTTTTGCATGGGAGGTTGGGGGTGGGGATGGAGCTCTTTCACATACTTCACATATAAAGCAGAGTCAAGAGCAGCCATTCCCGAACCCGGCATGCCCAGGACAAGGAAAGACGTGCTACCTCTAGGCAAGGTTGCCGGATTTAAAGGTGTAATTAGTGATACAAAAGTATTTACTTATATGTCCTTCACTTTATTATTACTTAGTTATCTTCAATTCCAGAAAGGAATTGTAACCGACTCAAAGAATTTAGTATCTTGAGTGCAACTGGAATCTCTTGACATGGAAATAAAAATCGAGAAGTTTAAGCATTGTAATGCCAATATTATGAGTTATCTCTCATCAGTTTCGTTAATAGATGGTATTGTTCCAAAACGAAGGCTAATTTTCCATATTTAGTTTATTATTGATGCAAAATTGAGTAGTTAGTTACAGAGGGTTTTTTTTAAATTTAAACTGAAATACCGAAATCAACACTTAAATTAATCAAATTTTTGGCATTCTACGTAGCGGTATTGATGTCGCAACTTCGAATTCTTAAATATGTTTCAAGTTAATGTCCTCAACTCAGATTGCCTTAGAGCGCTCTTTCATAAGTCATTAATTCAAAGTATTATTATCATCTCATTTATTTAATTATTTACCTCGCAATTTTTAACTACCATGTTATTTAAAAGACTAAGTGCGAAGATAGATATTAAATGAACTCTGATCTGAAGGATAGCATTACGCTCATTCATTCATTTTCATAGGAACTTTGCCTACTTGGTACAAAATACAGTTTTCAGAATTGAACGCACTCAAATGAAAATTATAAAAGTTACGTTGAGCTTGCTGCTTCCTGTTAATTTACCTTTGAAGAGGGACATATTTTTTTGTCGACGTATATTACTTCACATAACATTATCTTCTTTATGTTTTGAAAACAGTAGGTCTATTATAATTTTTTACTATAAATTATAGTTATTTAGTAAAATATTTTAAAAAAATATATTATCTATAAAAATAGTAAAAATATTTAGTTTTAATATATAGATATAACTATGTAAAATTTTTAGCTGTATAGTTTTTAAACTAACAAATCTAAATTTTAATTACAATGAAAAAGTTATCATTATTTAACAACATGTCTAAAACTATTCTTAGATAGTAAAAATTGCCATCTATTGACAAAAAAAATATAACTAATTTTTTTCCTTCTGTTTTTACAGTCATCACTTGTATTACTTACAAGTAAATTATGTAATTAAAAACTATATCTTTTCTAGGACCCTTTAAATAAGCGGACATCCCTCCAAGACGTTTCATTCGAAGTTTTTTGGAATAAATGTTAATTTCAGGATTTATTTTCACTTCAGTCTTATTCAGATATTATAATTTATATAAATTTAGATTAGAAAGCTTCGACAATACATCGAGAATTAGAAAGTTATAACATTAATCTTACTTAAGGAAGTTTTAAGAATGTTAAGTTTAACTGATTCAGGGTTTCTCGCATTAATTCGAATATAGGGATCAATTTCCCTATATTCGGACATTCTCTTTTGTGAATTCAAAGATTTATCTTCAGCATATATTTTTCATCTGCATCAGCTGTAACCATGCAAGACTCTTTGAGAGAATACTAGATAATAGTGGTTGTGTGATCGGTAATATTCAGACACAGCAATTAAAGCTTTTTTCTCTTCATTTAATGCAGTTTGTTGTGTTTATTTATAAATAAAGCCACATTATAATTTAATTTTTTATAGTCTTCTCAGAAATATGGCATTCTTATTAAGTGATTTGTAAGTTTATAAATGCATATAGGATGCTCCATTAATTATTTTTTTAAAACTTTATTGACATATTAACAAACACAGTTTGCTTCCAATTGACAAACTAAATTCATAGTTACTTTACCGTCTAATGAACTAGTAACAAATGATTATAAACATATTGACTATTAACTATTCATTATAATGTTAATGATAACATTATAATGGTCATTTTAATCATTAACAGAATGTTAATGATAGAAAAAAATATTAAATTTGCTTTTTTTTTGTTCAAATTGATAATTAAGTAAAAATAGGATGTACTGATGATATTCCACCGTTTCTGAATTTGTTTGAATTTGATGTGAATGAATCTGTTTTTCCTCTTTTATCAAATATAACATGCAGGATGCTATTTATATACAACAAAAATAAATATTGATTTAATCTAACTGTAAAAATTTCATATTCATAAAAGCAGTATTAGAAAGCAATTCATAAAATTCAAAAGTTGAGTTTAAAAGTAAAAATACTTTAAAAAGTTATAGTTTAAAAATAAAAACAGAGAGGAATTTCAAATATATCGTAAAGCCTTTTTAGATGATTTTAGTCTATCTAAATCAAATTTTGAAATATCTAAAGAACGATATCAAATTACATAACAAAGATCTATCAAATTAGTGTGAAAAATTGAATTAAATCAAAATAGCAAGCAGATTAAAAGAGTGAGTTACCTATTGATTATTTAGCTTAAACAGCCACTCAGAAGCACCGTTATAAGAAGCATTAAAATATTCTCAGCTATTAGAAATGCTTAAGAACGTATATGGAAAAAATATCAAATAATTTTTCATCACAAATGTTTTTTTCTTCTTTTGGTAGATTTATTATAATAATGGAATAACTTATCAATTTTCCTCGTGTTGGTAATTTTATTTCTAAATTTGTAATTGCTATTTTCAATTTCTATACTGCTAGTCACCTGCTCCCTATCCCAAAATTTGATAAGATTGAAATAAATATTATCAGTTTTTATCAGAAGTAATAAAACAATTGATAAATGTCACGAGAAGATAAATCATCCTTAGCTTTAAACTATAATATATTTGAATATATATGAACATAAATAAAATAAGGGAAACGGGAAAATAAAAAAAATGTTTTTTACTTGATTTTTTTCTTTATTTGAGTGTTGAAATAAAAAAAAAATTGCAAAGAAATGTGAGAATTTTTAAAACTGATTATAAATAATTGCATCATTTTCTACAAGTCTGAAAACAGTATAGTTATGGGTATAATATTTATTTTAGAGTAGAAATTAGTTAAGAAAATGATAAATGATATTTAATTAGAGTATATTAGGTCGGAATTTTTCCCTTATTCACTTTCTATAAAATCGGAAAAATTCGTAAACCTGCCACTTTTACATAAAAATACATTTATCACTCGATTTTTAATCATTTTATGGAATCTGATGAAAATGTCAATACTTATTCAAACTGAATTATTTTGTAATTTAAAAAGAAAATAACCAAACATTTTAAAAATCTATCAACACATTTTTTGACAGTTTTACGTTTATATAGCAGTGCCATTTTGAAAGGCTTTAATATTTGAATATTAATAATGAAAACAATGGTGGTTATGTCTGTTCGATGCAACATTAAAATTAATATAATCACCATTCAAAGATTTCATAAAGAACTGAGCTATGTCAGAAAAATGGATTCTGTGTAAATAAAAAAGTCAAATTTCATTTTTCTTTTAAAATTGTAGTCTGAAAACAGAGTACCTTATTACAACATGAGCGAAAAGGCTGCAAAGTATTTAATAATATGATATCTAGATATGTCTCTGATAATAAAATATATTTGAATGCTATTAATGATCGACCAAAAGCTATTTCCTATATCTTTCTGCACGGTATATACCTCGTTACAAATTATTAGATACAATATCTCAAATTTAACTGATATATATCATACTTCAATAAAATTCTTTCTAAAAGACGATGGAGATTTTTCTGATTTTCAACAAAACTAGCTCGGCTCAGAAAAAAATTATTATTTTCACTATTCTTCCATTTATAAGGTAGTAAATTTACCTTATAAATGGAATATATATATATATATATATATATATATATATATTCTAATTGATGCTGAAGAATAGAAGATCACATAAGAATACAACATCAATAACAAAATTATTTGAAGAAGATAAATGAATTAACATGTCTTTCCACCTTCCTTTTTTTCGTACTAGAATTTTGTATTTAAAAAAGTACTTCTTCATTTTTCACCATAAAGCATTAATTTTAAAAACGATTAAAAATAAAAATAAAAAAGAACAAAAAAAATGTTTTAGTTTCTTGAAAATCCTGGATAGTTAATTGTAACTACAGTATTTATTTTCTTCTATTAGAGAAAGGAACTGTAACGAAGAATCTATATTCTTAAATATTGGAATTAATATAGAGATTAGAAAAATAATAACAAGGCAATAGGTACATAAATTCAATCTTATCTTTTTCTTCCTCTATAAAAATGGCGATCTTAAACCCAAGACAGTACATACACATACACAGAAAAAGAACACCGAAGACCATTTATTGATTTCAAAATATTGACAAGTTGTGATATAATGTTTCATAGAAGTCACTTTGAACATTATAATTGTTCAAGATGACTAAATGACATTATGAAATTCTAATGTTCTATATAAAATTGTTATATGATGATATTATCTGAAATTATTATATTTGAATTATTATAGTTATTCAAATATTATAATTATTTTTAAAAACATTGTTTATAATGTTTAAGTAATTCGCTTTAAAATATTGCTCTTTTGAAAGTGACTCTTGGAAAAGCTAAACAGAATTTTCAATGAGAATCTGACAAGTTTAAAGTTATTATAAAAGTGGATATATCTTTTGGTTATTTTGTAAATCGTAGTTGTGTCAATTCTGCAATATTGATTTTTGAAAGGTAAATGTTTTTCCAATCTTTATTAAAATAACAATAATAGCATTCTCTCAGTTATTTCAGTTAACAGCATCAGATTTGCTATAATTTCTTGCTATTTTATATTGTTATGGAAAGTTTCGAAAATTAAGGTTTGTTGTATAGGGTACAATGTAAAAGAATTGACCAATTTCAATAATAAATAATTTAGATTTAATCTATTAAGATCAAAAAACACTGACAACAATATGTAGTTAAAGAGCATACAGAAACATACAAGAACACACAAACTTCAGATCATGTATAAATAAAGATGATTACCCAGTTCGTTCAAAAAGACCTTAAAGGAGTCTAACTTGAGTCAACTATTCACTGTTGGGAGTTATTCATTTTTTACAGATTCGATACAGATTGGTTTGTTTTATTTTTTGGCTTTTTGTATATTTCAGACGGTTGGACAGAGAAATTTTATAATGATTACTGTAAATAAGGGTTCTAATTGTCAAAATTTATTATTTTAAAAATTCAGAATTTTAGCATTCAAACTATTCAAATCCATCTCCAAATGATCGCAGGGGACGAGGATCATAGATTCGGTATCCCTTTAGCACCCATTACAGTTATCTATAAAATTATCAAGTTGTCTTTACTATCATGTATTGTCTGTGCAACGTTATGAATTCGTAACAATACATATTTTACGATTAAAATTTCAGATTAATATGACATCAGTGTTTTTCTTGAAACAGTAATTTATGTATCGGCAATTCAATACAGTTAACTGTTATTCCCCTCTTTTAACTCAAATCAAACAGAATTATAACAATCTTAATATTTTCTTCTACAATATTTTCAAAATATTTTTCATACCGTTCTTTTTTATGGGCATTAAATTCACAAAAGAAATTGATTCAGTTCTTGCCATTGGTTGAAGTTATTTATTTATTAATTTTAGAGATTAAAATTTTAAGCAAACTGTCGGTTTCAATTTAAACGTAATTCCATTCGAATAGAATATAAAAATTCATATCCTCAGATAGTTAAAATATAGATGGAAGTTTTGAATTACTTGATAAAAAGGCTTGAAGTATTTGAGAAAATACATCAGCAGAATTATGCATCCAGCAAAAGTATTTTGATACCAATTTGCTTAAAATATAAAAGGTTTTAATGTTGCTAATTTTATTTTCATCTAATTGTAGTTTTTTTAAACATTAATGAATAATTTAATACTTGAAAACGATGTTGAGACACAGAATTAAAATTAAAACTGTTAAGCAGTATTCAAACTTTGCATTATTCTACCCCTGTTTTTGGAGTATCTTATTTATTTAAAAACTATTTTGGTAACATTGCTTCAGTTCCAAAGAATTATATACATTATTTTATTTTTTAAAAACCAATTTTGGGCTCTGTTTGTAGTACTATTTTATTTTGAAGAAAAAAAATGCATTGAGAAATGTTGGTAGATGAAATTAACAGAAATCTGTTTGAATTTTAAAACAGAAGTTTTTATCTGTAAAGTAGACAATAAACAATTTACAAAGAGAACAACTATTTATTTACTTTTGTTGTTTTGTTGGCTATTTGATTTTGTATGAGTTTTAGAAATTTTTTATTTATGAAACTTTGAGCATTTCATTATTTTACTAATTAATGGTCTCAACGCTTTCATTTATATCAATCTTGTATTTCAGTATCTGTCTACGAAATGTGAAAGGCTTATATAAAAATATATATGAAAGAAATTAGCATTCAGCAATTTTCGAAAATGATTTTGTTCAAATTAAATTATTTTTTAATCTTTTGGATTTAATGATAATTTTCACTTATAGTTAATTAAAAAAAGGGTTATAGGAGGTAAAAGGAAGATGATAATTATATTTTGCACAAAAATAATTTTTACATTGAAAAATGTAAAACACAAAAATTATTTTATCCCCAAAAATGCTATGTATATTAATTAGACATTTAATAAAAGTTATAAAATTGAAATTTAGAACGAATTTTTGGAATATATAATATCAGTTCAAATAATTACAACGAAATTTTATATTCTTTTATAAAGAGAGCTAATATTTTTCCAGCTTAATATCAGACATACTAAATAATTATTAAATATTAAATTAAACTATAATATTATTGAATATAATATTACTCAATATTATTTTCCTATGTGGTTTCTTTACAGTTTATAATTATTTGAAAATACCTATTACTTATTTGCTAATCACATAGAGAGGTGACGGAATATATTACATAATTCCCAAAACATATGATTTCATATTTTAGTCCATTACCGTTAAAATTTTATTTATAATATGAAATAAAATGTATATTTGGGATTTTTTTTAATTTGAACTGTAAATCAATTAAAATCATCATAATTGCACTTTATTTCATTCCGCTTTTTTAATCAAATTTTTAATGATTGAAATTTTTTTCATAATCATTTAAGAATTTGAAAATAAAGAAACACACTTGCTAACTACATCATTTAATTGCGATTATTTTATGGAATAATATGTGGAATTAACTAAAAGAATCGTCTCCTACAAAGCTATAAATAAATCCAATACTGTGTAAAATTCCTATATGAAGTTTTATTAAAATTTATAATCCAAAGACTAGTAAAAGAAACTACGACTAAGATTACAACAACGTTATATTAAAAAATTAATATTCTTAAATCCTTTCGACTACTTCAGTTTTTCATTCGATATAACTATTTATAAAAATGTAACAAAAATAATTAGTTCTGAACAAGTAGTAAGGTACTTAACTTGAGATTTTTATCCAAGCTTAAGTACATAGTATAGAACATTTGACGAAGAAAAATTTTCCAATTACATAAGATGAAGAGAGTTTAGAGAGAAAAAAATATTCCAGAGCTATATTTAGAAAATTTAAATAAAATAACAATAATTTTTACCTGTCTATTTTAACCCATCTTTATTTTATTCAAGAGATAGAAAGAACAAATTTCTAATATGTTTGCTTTTATAATTCGAAAGTAAAGAATGGTGGATTCGCAGCTTTAATTTTATAAATTTAATGCTTAAAGCATCATCTACAGATTTAAGCATTTCTTACATGTGAGAAAATAAAAATATATACTCTTAATTTTCTCGAAAAAAATTATTTGCACTCGTATCAATTTTTAAAATAAAATTCATCATAGGAACATTCTGGAAAAATCTTACTGTAAGAAAATCACTTAAATATGTTTATTCTTAGCAAACATTTCAAAAAACTACATTAAGCAGTGATTTGCTAGCAATGAAAAATATTAATTATATGAGAAATTAAATTTAAATTAAGTTTTCAAAATATGCATAATCTTTTCAGATAAGAAATGCTATTCACTTCGAAATTTTCTAACAAGATAAATTTCTCGCTGTATTTGTTACGTGATTTTCAATTATAAAAAAAGTAATAAAAACACAATATTCCGCAGCAATTTTTAATTACGAAAACTAAATATCTAAGTTTATTTTCATTGTCTAATAATAAATATTTGATATGTAAATTGTAACTAAAGAGCATAATAGTTTCCTTATTTTATTTTAAAAAGTGTATGTTTAAATATTTGTCTGGAAACGTTCATTAAATTTTTATGTATCAGTAATTGTGAATGTATCAGTAAATTGTTATGTATCAGTAAAGTTTTAAGCCCTTCTAATTTGAAAAATTACACAGTTATTTTGTATCAAAACAACTATCAATAATAGCATGACATGAAGATGTTAGGATATTAAAAAATATAAATTCATTAATAGCAGTAAATAAAAAGTCATTCAACATGTAAGTAAATTTTTTTTAGAAAACATGCATTTATTTACTAGTGTTTTATATGCTATACAATATTTTTAAAATAACAATTGCTTTTACATGAAAGGATGCACAATATAATTTTTTAAGCTCGAAATTTCTTCAATTAACTTTCTTCAGAAGGCGGTTGGTTGGAATTGCAAATTAATTTTATTTATTTAATATTATTTAATAAATTTAAATAGTCCAAATTACGTGAATTCTGCTAAGTCAAAAGCATTAATTTATATGAAAGCATATGAAAGCATTTATATGAAACTTAAAAAAGTGGACTAGGAATACAAATTAAATGAGTAAAAAATTATAAAATCGTGTATAGGATATGTTCTATTATTAGAAATGAATAAAAATGCATTGATTTTTTAAAAATGGAATCATTAAATTAAAGATTGAAGCACCTGACTTGAAATGTATTACAGAAACGAAACTACATATTGGGATGGAAACAAAACTTATTTCAAAAACAAAATTCAAATTAAAAAAAACTATTATGGTATTTAGGGATCCCCAATGCAGCTACTAATAAAATACAGGGGATTTTAATAAATTAGCGATAAAGCTTAAATGAAAACATTGGTATCAAATTTAAATGAAATAGAAAAAGAATCCGGTCTGAAAACTTTTTAAAGAGTCACCTTCAGACAGGACTTCAAAATAAGGGATTTTTTTTCTGTGAAGAATCAGCCGTTAAGTTCAACAGTATTGACCCCTCGTGACCTGAAAATTAAGTCCAAAGAGATACACTATTTTTACCGAAAATACACGAAACAGAACCATATTAAGCAGGAATAAAATCAGCAAATTAAGCAAAAATATATACAAAAATATAAAATTAACTACATAAAAAACTATTAACCAATAATTAAAAAAACAAAAAGAAAAAAAATATACCAGTAGCAGGCAAATAAATTTTAATTAAAGTGTTCTACCTC
>JAPMOQ010035822.1:0-10050 GCA_026543055.1 Argiope trifasciata
TAACTCGAAGATTTAAATTTTCAATTGTGATTTATCAAAACAATACACGCCATAAGAAAATTTGTGAAACCATTGGTGAAAAGATAAACGGTTAAAGTGCACCACTGTAAACTATTCTAAACAAAGTTAGATTTTGGAATGGGAACTATTCTATACAAAGGTAAAGATTGAAGTGTGTTGAAGTTCAATATTTTTGACAAATTAATTTAGAAAAACCAAACATATATACATACATAAGAAACATATTATAAACCTATAACAGCATAAACATAAAACTTTATTAGTTCGCCATATTGGCTATAGATGGCAGCACATTACCGCTTGAAAATTTAAGTAGCCATTATGGCGAACTAATAAAGTTTGAAAATATCCTATCTGTAACTCCGAACTGCTCGACCGTAGCGCTTCAAAACTGGCACCAATCAATTCCTCGCGGCCAAAAACCCCAGACCCCTAAGTTTACCGGAGTTTATTAATTCTGGGGCGATTTTCGACTTGGCAACCATTCCTCGTATTATAGTATTAGATATATAAATAAGCATTTCTATCTTCTGCGATCAAATCTGACTGATTTATTAAGTTTTTATACCCCAATTTAAGAACAATCAACATTTGCATAGTCATATTTTTGAGACAATATATTATTGGACAGGTACAATTTGGAACCTTCAAACTTTCAACTGTTTCTTGCTCTCCATTGAGCAACAAGACTATACATAGTTTTATATTCTTCTTTCAGATTGTGGAATTTCGGATATTCATTTATAATTTACTAACTGGTACCCGGCACGCTGCTGCCACCAAAAAAACAATATTAAGTGCAACCAGTTTATAATTTGACAATGTTTTATCGAAATAGAATGAACAGTACGACAATCCATACTTATAATAAAGCTCAATGTGTGTGTGTGTGTGTGTGTGTGTGTGTGCGTGTGTGTGTTGGCGCTCTACAGGCCAGACCGTTGGACCTACAGCTACCAAATTTGCTATATGTACACCTTGGAGGTCGGGAATGTGCACCTCGGAGCCCTTTTTTCGAATTTTTAGTTAGAAGTTGAATTAATTAAAATTCAAGCGAAATTTCGACGTTATTTCGCTATAACTTCCGAAAATATTATCGCACAAACATGATTTTTACATCAATTTAAAGATTAAAAAATTAGCTTTCTGATGGTATCAGTGTTTTAATGTAAAACTCAAGCCTCTATATTTAACGAATTTTTAAAGAAATATTTTAACTATGTTTTTTGATCACGTGACTGGATAAAAGAAAATAAAACAATGACGGAAGTTCAAATAATAATAAAAAAACTATCATCGTAAATCAAGTCTAAAGAAATGATACTTTCAGCACGGGACTGGATAAAATAACATAAATATAAAAAGTGATACTTTCTAAAAAAATAAATGCAAGGCAAAGGATTCTATAATCGTTTGCAATATCTAAATAATTTATTCAACAAATCTTCTTTATTTACGGTAAACCTGATTGAATTTAGACAGGATATGCATTGAAATCCCGACCTAATGGCATATTTCTATAATCGTTTGCAATATCTGCATCATTAATTTAATAATTTTTTTTCGCTTTTTCGCTTTCTTTCAAAAAACATATTTAATATTTTGGCAATATCACCGAAAAATACATTTTTAATATTTTGGAAGCATAACCGATAATTAAAACTGACTGATTTATAAAATTAAAGAATATTATCAAGAAAACGGGTTCTTTTAGAACTTTCCGTCCATCATCTTAAAGAAAATATTAATTTCAGGCCAATCAATGCCCGGAATTACTTCAAGGCTAATGAATATGTGATTTAATTGAAAATTTTAGAACGCATTACTCATGGCGAACCAGCTGGTCGCCAAAGGCGGCTAGTATATAATATAAGAGCAAACAAATATCCATTTTTATATATTAGATTTGTTCATTCTTTTAGAATTGTAAAACTTGGGGTACTTACAGAATGGTAATGAAAGAAACTATTTATTGTATCTCGTGATTCGTTTAATATTCGTTCATAATTTTCAAACTTAATTTTAAAAAATATCATCAAAATGTGCTCTTTTAAAATTGACTAAACATATAAAATCGTTAATATAGTTGAAAAGATAATTTTTGAAAATTAAGATGGGGCAAATTATTTGTACTACAATATTTTTGGTAATTACTGCAAAAAAAAAAAGCTAAAACTTAATTAAAAATTAAAAATTCCATTGTTGGTCTCCCCAAAACTTTCTCGCATAATCTGTAATAAAGTTGTTACCTCTGAGAATGACTTGTAGTGTGCTTGAATATTAAAGCTACAAAATATTAACCTTTAACTTGGACTTATTTCTACAGAATCTATACTCCTCGGCGAGTTATTTGGAGATTAATCCTTGGTAAATAGATGCAGTTGGAGTTCGAATTTTTTTTTTTTTAAATTTGAGATAGTTGTACTATGACTATAACCATCCCGTAGGGTGTAAACAATAAGCTGACCAAGAGTCATCGCAATCACGCATCTTCTAAAAATCTAGAATTTTATGCTCTTATCAGTGGTTATGTCACATATTTACTTTAATGATAAAAAAATACTGCAATCGGCGTTGATTTTTACTATTTTTGAGTGATCGTGATGTCATTTTGAATTCGCAAAGTAGGAAGATGAGGGGACATCTGCATTCCTCTCCCACAGGTTCGGCATCGCGACACGTCCGTTCGTCGGTTACGCCCACGCTCCTACCTGCAGCCCTCTCCTACATACGCACACGGACTCACCTGCACCGAACGACGGAATATCAATGACTTCAACTCTTCCTCATGGATTATTACGCACGCGACGAAAAAAAAAATAGTGAAAGGTTAACCTTCGTTTTATGACGTTGGTACGTGTTGCAGAAGGTTAAAGGCTGGATTTTAAATGCACTTCTGTAAACTGAAATGAGCTGTCAGTGCTCTTCACATTAAAAGTTGAATTTGAATATAAAATATCTGGAAGACTAAGCTTCAAGCTACATTTTTTGTGTGTAAAATTTTGCCTTTTGGGAGAAAATATTAAGATACAAATCACGTACTGATTACATACGAATATTTTTCAATCTTACTGAAATATGCACTGGTCATTAAAATAAAAGAAATCAATGAATGTTTTTATTTAATCTTAGTTCAACAGGTTAAATAATTTGCTGTATTACAGTGTTCATTTTACAGTTCATCTACAGAATTGATATTTTTGAGCTTACACTCAGTTTTTCCATGGAGAAATGTGGTTCGAAATGGTGCTGTATGACATAGTCAGCTTGAGAGGTGACAGAAAAAAGCTCTAATAGTTACTTAATTTTAAAAAAAAGGCTTTTTTTTGCGAAAAATCGCACTTTTCTTTAGAAAAGACATATAGGTAAATTGAAAAAGCAAAAATATTGAACATAAATACATAAGTAAAAAAAAAAAATCATGCTTTGAGCGGAGGACCTGAAACATATGCATCATCCATGCTGTTCATAATACTTCTTTTGGTGCAGTTCTGACCACTTTACCAGTATAGCCCTCAATTCGAAGTGGAAGTTGGGCATATTTAATCTAATAGTTAATTATAATTTTTTTTTCATGTGGGAAACTGCTTTTTTTCCAGAAAAGTCACATATCCAAATAAACTTAAAAAGCCAATTTCATCTTAATATAAAATTTGATCCAAGATTTTAACTGACTTGGATTATGTTATTAGAAATGTAAAAATCTCGGCGGAATTCATAAATGGCCATGTACTTTAAAGGGGGTGGAAATGGCGTAGGACTGACATTTTCATTTCGCTATAACTTTCTTAATATTGAAGATAGAAAAATAAATCTAGTCAGTCTAATTAGAGCCACATTAGAACGAACAATTTTTGTATTTGAAGTTTACAGGGAGGGCGGACCAATGGCGCAGGAACCATTGATTGCACGAGACACAATATTTTGGGCACGCCACCGATCAAAATGGTTTCCACGTGACTTCATTTGATAAACTAAACTTTTCCTAATTCTATTGGGTGAAAATTGAAGAATTTGAAAGGTAACTGATTGATTTTTTTGAAACAAGGAAAAAGCTGGAATGGATTGAAACAGAAAGAATAACAAACAATACAAGAAAAAGTACAAATAATGAAACATAGAATTCTTACTGACATGGATTTCATTGGAAATATGGAATTCGATTCCAGACGTATTTAATAGTTTGAAGAAGTTTGGCTCATACTTTTTTAAATATATGGTCATCTACCTATGCCTACCTATTCTTATAAAAATTACATCTTGCAATTCTAATACAAGTTATTTGTCATTTAATCTACAACAACAGAAGTAACACTAATGTTACTTAATTTGAATTACGCGTATAACTAAAACATTTACTACTATAAAGCGAAAAATGTATTTTTTCGAAGTAAATAAAGAGTTTTGAGTTGTTAGTATTTAGTTCTATTATTTTCCCAATAATCACAAGTAAAAATTATTTAATGGCACATCTATATCACATTAAATTTTCCTTTAAAAAAAATGGCACGTTGATCCGTAAGCCTCTTACGCCACCCCTGTCATTAGATGTTAGGGGCTGAGAAGCAATTTTTACGCCGAATTTTCACTGCTTCTAATATATCTATTATCTCTTATGTTGCCAGATTGTAACTCAAATGTAAAAGAATCTACCTCTGCCTATTTCGAGAGGCAGAGGCCAGCTTTATGAGAGGATTTTTTTTATACGAAAAGATTTGAGATGAGAAGTTTAGCGATAAAGTATATTATAATATATTCTCTCTCTATGTATATAGATTGGAAAATTGAAATAATTAAAACTGAATAATTGAAATAGAGAAAATATTGGAATTCTTTCATTTTACCGATTGAGCTGCTGCCTGATAATTTCGATTTTGAATAAGTATTAAAATTAATTAAATTTAATGAATGAATAAATTTAATTAATGAATAAATTTAATGAAATTAACTAAATTTAATAATGAAAAAATGTATTTGAACTTGAGTGGATGAATAAGGAATACTTTATTAACGATTGAGATGTACAAATAAATATGTATAGGGGGAGTATGAACTAATAATAGGAATTGAAAAATATAATACACGTGGAAATAATATAGATTATCAGACTGCTATTATATTGTCATGTAGATAGCTAAAAAACATTTTCTTTTTTGAAATTTAAAATTTTAAAAAACAATTTTATTTTCAATTAACAAGGAGGTAAGGAATGAAATCAAAGGGTAATTAATTTTTTAAAATGAAAGTATGTATTTTGTTCACTTTCGTCAGCCCCCCCCCTCCCCAATTAATTATACTTAAAGGCTAGCATAAGGAGAGATCGGCTTCACCACAAATGCAAATTGAAAGATTGTGAAGTTGTAAAATTTCGGCATTAGTATTTAAATAATTCGTAACAACCGATTGTATTCTTTTTCTAAAAAAATATTAATATATTTTCTTTGTACATCGTTAAGGAAATATTGGGTACATAGCCAATTAAACCAACAAGGAATAAATACTTAATTACTTCTTCTTAATTAAATTTTTAGAGCAATTTGTTATTTGGCTTATTTCTAAAGAAATATATATAGCTAGCTTTTGTTGAGAAGGTTTTAACAATCTAAAATTAATATGTTGGACCATTATTGAAACGGATCACGAATCGCATTCTGTAAAGACCTTCTTCACCGTCATTCATTGTATATAACTTTAAAATGTTTCGCTAGATGGCAGCACGAAAAATTTAACATTTTCAAAAAAAAAAAAAAGCTTTTTTTCAAAATTCAAATTTTTTGATGCGATATTTGAATTTAAAATTGCTTTAAAGAATAAATGAGAGTTTTTTAAACGAAAAATCTTCTTTTAGTACAGAATGTAACCAATAACCAGATTAAAAAGTACTTCAAAATATCATTAGTTTCTTTTATAAAAACAAGTATCTTTTTTTCTTCTAAAACATGAGATTAAGAGAAGAGAGGAAGAAAATGTTTTTAAGTACCCTGTATTAAAAAATTGCATCAAATTTAAGAGGAAAAGTCAGTAATTTTTCATTTTAATGAAAAATAACAAAACGTATATAACAAAATATTGTGAGATTTATTGAATAATTTATCGGTTATTTGGTACACGACAGTTACTGCAACCTCATAATTTGATGTTTTTAACCTTATTAGAAATGTTTTTTTTCAGTTTTAGCTCAAAATTTACACTCCATATCAACTACAAATCTTTTCATTTGCTGATGTGATATAGGGACAAGTATAATGAATGAAGTAGTTTTTTTTTTCCTTCTATATAGTTAAATATGAGGGGCGAAAGGAAAAAAGGTTTTATGATCTTGGATTACATACCCCTTTGAAATAAACAAGAAAATAGTGACTATAATATAGTTGGCCACCTTTGTTTGTAACGCAGAGCAGAATTTAAAATATTCCCGCCTTTTTGATTTGCCCCATTATCGTGAGCGAAATCCGAACTTTTGTTTTAGAATCTAGCAAAATGATACATTTTTCTTTCTTATGCTTAAATTGTCTGACCGGGTCACCTTAGAGATGAAGATAAGACGCTCCCCCCTCCTTCCCGGTGGACAGAATAATGAAGTGGGGTTGGTCAACTCCTACTGATGCCGGGACTTGCCTCCTTTAAGGTTGGATAATGATCCATCCCTTAAAACTAAACAAAAGCCTATTAACCTTTAAAACTAAACCAAAATTCCTACTTATGCTGTCATGGTCACCGACCATCCTGGTTTTATACCAGGGTCGGAGTAATCAATCGTGATTATTGGATTGCAAATAGAGTTAAAATAGGCATAAATAACAGAGGTCAACAAGCTCGGGTCTGAAATTTTAATAAATTTATACTCATGCTGACTCATACATATTTCTTCTTCATGATGCAAATTAAAGGCTGTTATTAATATTTTATAAAAAAATCTTTTGTAATTGACCTTGCATTATTTGGTTATTGGATCATTATTTATTTCAATCCGATTGTAATGATCAGCTTTAATTTCATGGAAAAAAACCTCATGATTTTATTATTATTTATATTTAACGAGTGAATAATGATTTTTTTTGTCTTTAAATCATTCTACATATTAACTTTATCTAGGTAATTTGGGGCAGTCATATCTTAGGTACTGTTAATAAAACAGTTCTGTTAGACGAGCATCCTTCTAATAATGTGCCATACTCCCCTACCAACCCGAAGGTACACGGAAAAAGAAAATTGAATGACCTGAGCTCCACAATAGCAACACTGACGGGAACTGTGGTTGAATTTTATGGGCCCGTTACCAGCCACTGAATAACGCTTCCCGTAGAAAGTACGTCTTGTCATAGATGGGAGGTACCAGATCTACCACCTTTTGTTTACCCACCAGGTTGGTGATATTCAACCAACTTACCAGAATCATCTCATCCTCAATTACAAGATGCCCCCTTCTGGGGGCTTATTTCGAATTATAAAAAAAGCAACTTAATTTATATTCATTTGCGCCGTGCCAATTTGTACACGAAGGAATAGAAAGTAGATTCTCAATTAATTCTATGTTGGCGAATATTTGGTTACTGGGTGATTGTTTTATTATGGAACATTATTTTAAAATTTTATTAGATACTTCAGGACATTATCTAATAATTCGCTGAATTCTTTTTTGAGTTTAAATATATTATCTAAAGAAATCCAAAAATTAAATTCAGGATAAAGTAAAAATTGGAAGCAAAATTTATGAAACACTGGCATATTAAAAACTATTACAGAAAATGTTATTTAGAACTTTCAAAATGCTGCTACATCTAATTCCGACCCAAAAATTGGGAAAATTGCCCATAGTATTTATGGAAGGTACCACTAATATTTAACCAATAAGAATAAAAATTAATCCGGACAGAAGTCTTTTTCAAGGTTTGCCTTCAGCGAGGGATACTAACAAGCGAAACTTCCTGAGAAAATTCTGATTTCGGTAAAAAAATTGCCCTCCCCAAATTATCCGTAAATTTCAAGAAATTTAAGTTCTGGTAGAACAAATATTGAACGCAAAAATACAAATACAGTAAAAGAATATTCAAATTGATCAATAAAAATTAGAAGCACTATATTTAATTCCAGAAAAATCATGATTACAATTCACGGATACATATTCTCATCAAATCAGTACTGACTTGAACTGTACTTGACTTAACTCCTAATCTTAATAATTTCTTCCATGATTTAATCACTTTATAAGCTTAGCTAATAAATTTCCAATTCTTTACGTATATTGTAGAAGTGTTACTTAAAACAGTAGTTATTTTTGTTCTCATACGATGTAGTTCATTAAATTGATTGACATGATTAAGTGAATACTATTAGTGGGGGGGACGATCAGCCGTAAGCAGATCACAGTTAGTATCTTATCTTTTATCTATATTTATAATAAAACTGAATTTGTGTACGTGTTTTGGGCCCTACAGTAGAGTGTGTTTCAACTACAGATATATAATTTCGTAAAATTTCTAAAACTTGAATGTTCGAAAAGTGCACATCGGAGCAATTTTTTTAAAAAAACCTTTAATTCGAATTTTAAATATTTAAAAATTAAGCGTGTTTTTTCGGGATAAATTTCAAAAATATTATCGCACAAACATGCTTTTTAAACCAAGTAAAGTTGAAAAAAATATATTTTAAATAATATAGTTGTTTTAAGTACAAATTAAATTTCTATTTTAATGAATTTTTTAAAAATAATTCAGTCATACTTTTCAATGAACTTTTTCTAATAAAGATGTTGTCTCCTTCTCTTCAAAGTAAAAATTTTGGAAACTCAAGAAAGTTCATGAATACTATTAATACTCACCTGTTTATTTTCAGTTTCTCAGTGAAGAAAACCAAGTTACCCTTTTATGTGATATTACTTACTTGAATGCGACTAAATATATAGTGAAAATTCAGAGAATGCATAATTTGAAAATAAATGAGTTAGGCAATAACACTGTGAATTCCAAGGAAAGATCTGCAACAGCAGACGAAAAGCTATACCTTAAAAGCTGACTCGAAAATAAAATTACATTAGCATACGATAGATAAAGGAAAAACTATACTGTGAAAGCCGACTCTAAAATAAAACTACATTAGCAGACAATATATATTCCAAAAGCTGTACTATGAAAACTGATTTAAAAAAAAAAGAAAGATAAATTGCCAATTTGTTGCCTACGCATTTTGAGGCTTTAGAAAACCTCAAGTGAAAACAACATACTCTTCTCACATGATAAAATGTGTTTTTCCGGCTTAGGGTGGTCTGGAATATAGCAATTCATCCAAATCTTTTCTAATTACTTTTATCGTTACAATGCCATTACTTCGTTATTTTGTATATAAAAAGATAACAAAAATTAATTATATGACCACTGTTACTATGCTCAGACTTTTTCTAGTTTGAGTTCGCAATCAATGTACTAAGTTTCATTAAGTGGTAAGAATTTAATCAACTTCAAAATTACCCTGAAACATTGAATTAAAAATTCACTACTGATTCTAGAAAAAACACAACAATCTCTAGCTTCTAATCGTAAAATAATAGCGTGCTCTTCAACAAATTTATTAATATTCATGAGACAAAAGAATGATGCCATTGAAAAAAAGAATCAATCTTCGGCGAGTTTCCAGTAGTTAACGACATCATTAACATAGCCATATCTCCCTTTCTGTGTTTTCGTTACTTCACTTCATGCTCGAACCAGCTGGAATAGTTCTCACCGTTAATCAGAGGAGACAAAGCCATAATAAAAAACAGAAACGAGCTGAAACCGCTCAAACACAGCTGTCCGGTTTCCGACTTTTTATCTTTAAACTATTATTGCACGGGAAGAAGCTAAGAACTAGGAAACTTCCTTGAACGAAAAATTTGAAAAGACGAAAGCTTTTCTTTGATGTGTTTAATATAATAAAATATGAGGGTAATTTATCATTTTTACTGCCTTGTAACAACGATAATATAATGTGACTGTCAAAACATTTGTCTTCGAAATTTTGGCGAATGTTTTTGGTTTTTGACATTCCGGA
>JAPMOQ010035824.1:0-12763 GCA_026543055.1 Argiope trifasciata
AAAGTGTTGTTAACATTAATAGTAAAAATAATAGTAACAAATTATAACATGATCTTTGTGATATGTTATAAGTCGTGACTTGAACGAAAATTTTTGAAGTAAAATCATTGACGTCTTTGTTACCAATGCTTTGTGAATTGGCTATACGGACATAGCTCAATTTAAGCGAAATATGCTTCGGCGCTTTAGAAAGAGAGAAAAATAGATCTCAGGATGTCTTAAAAAATTTAGATCACAATTTGGAGGTTAAAACGTTGTGATGATAATCTAAATGATGAAAGCTAATTTTAATGTATGTGAATTCATAAAGATCGAGAAATTTGAAAACACAAACTAAGACATAAGTTGGAAAAAAATGCATGGGGAACGAAACCTCAATTTTCTCATGCTTTCGCCACCTAAATCTCAAAATAAATGAAAAAAATATATCAACCTACACATGCTTTTCTAACTGTGCTAATTCAAGAAAAACAACAACCCTATTCTAAAAGTGTTCTTTAGTGTTTTCCAGTACTTGTAATAATCTGTCCTGGAAAAGTAAAGAATAAACAGTTTGAATAAAAAAGACCTTACATTCAGTCAATTCACGTACGACACAACTTTGCATTCAGTGATAGCAAAAATGCATTCAAGCGTAACAATTGATCCAATATGTTAGCTTCATGCTTTGTTTTCGCTACTTCTACCTATCAATTGTTATAATAAAAATAGGATATCGCAAATCAATACTTTCAGAATAAATTAAATTTTCTCTTTCCGAGAATTCAGAGCCCCCACCCACCCTCCCGCCTACGAGAAGAATTTTCTCACAATCTTCTGTTCTTTTAAAAAGAATTTTTTAATATATATTGCTGAACACATCTCAAATTTTCAATAGGCATTCATTTCCACGTAATGCATAGTAAATTGGAATTACAAAAATTAAGCTGAAATGAGATTTTTTTAAAGTTTTTACTTTTTATATTTAACTGTTGAAATAATTAAGCAGTTTTAATAGGAAATTTTAATGTCAATTTTCTCATTTGAACTTTTATTTTCTGATTAACAATTTTTTATTCAAGCATTAAAAATATCCGTGTTTCAACTTTTACCTCTCTTCCTCCTTACGCAGAAACATATCTATAAGAAAACATATGTGGAATATCCAACTCAACAATTTAAATCAGGAGTGAGAATTAAATTGATAGCGATCACTCACTGAACCACCAAGACATTTTGTGGTGACCGCCTTTCCTAAGATCCAAGAAGCGCATACTAAGAAAAAAAAAAGAACATTGTAATTCTTTTATATTTTGAGGAAAAAGAAGTTTTTCTCTTTCAAAGTACCATAACTTTAAAAGCATGTTGTTCTGAACTTTTGAAATCTAAAGAATGTAAAATAATTTTAAAAAAGTTGTATAAGGATATGCAACTTTAACATCATTCTTTGATTCTACCAACTTGTGTAAATTTGCATTTTCGATGTCGTTTGCATATCGTTCCTGCTTTACAGATGACAACTTAAAACCCAGTGCAAGATTAGCAGTTATATTATATACCGAGATATTCTGAATTGGCGGATTGTAGACTAAGTCGTCATAATTATAACTACCAGAACTTAATTTAGATAAAAAAGGTTTATTTTTTTTAAGTATTTTGAATTGTTTGATATTAAATGCATCATTTGATATTATTATAAATGCGACAATTATTATTATGCTTCTAATTATGTGGGTAAGTAGACAATATTCCGTATTTATTATTAAATTATAACAAATATTCGGCACTTTTCTGTTATGCAGGCTCAACAAAAAAATCACCAAAAGGTTTCCAAGTAATCGTTAGATGAAAAAAGAGAGAAATCACCAAAAAATGCAAAATTATGTCAAATTTACACTTGGCGACTTGACTCGCATTTGGCTCATATTTGCGACATCTTGCGTCCGTATAACAGAAAAGTTCCAAATATTGTAAACCTCCGCCACAGCACCTTGAAAAAGTTAAATGTTGCCCATTCTCTGAAAAAATCTGATTTAAATGGTTAAAATTGCTGCTATGACTGTTTACCATGCCCGATAAATTTATCAATTTTTTAGATATGTAAAGCTCATTTTCGATTAATTATGTTTCGAAAAGAATGAGCGATTCGGTAAATACCACAAAGAATACAGGCCAAAATTTTTACCAGAGATGATTCGTCCATTGGTGCTACAGAGGTACTATACCTTTTGAAATATTTTTTAAGAAGCATTTTCCTTTTTCATCTAATTTAATTATTTTTGCATTCAGTTAAGTAAGTAAGCACAGAGTTCTGTGCATTGTGTTTTCTTTTTTACTCTGAGAGTTCGATAGTCAATTAAAATGAAAAAAGTATAAAAAATATGAAGACAATACAGAAAATAAATGAACAAGCAAGAGAACTGGAGCTAGCCATCCAGCAGTCAATGTGAACTTACTATGCATAGAAATTGTTTATTGATTTGACGACTAAATGGAATCCTTTCTTTATTTGAAGATATCGGAGCTGCAATTTGATCAGACCCGTTTTGAAATACGATCAAATGATCCTTTTTTTCCGTTGCTATATAAAGTTTGGTTCTTTCTTTGCTCTCTTAGCTTTTTTTTTTCTTCTCTGGCCTCATTGACAATTTTTGAATTTTGATTTCGCTTGTTATTTCTTTGACAGAAAAATATTTGGTCTATTGAATATCCATTTGCTTTTATTCAGCATTATTCTTCTAAAAAATGTCTTACTATTTTGTATTGTGATTTTGAATGAAAAGTTTCGTAAAAGGAGGTAAATTCTTATATATAATTATTATATAAAAAACATGGTGGATGGTGCATATCTTTGGAAAATAATATTTTAGAAGCCTCCATTGTGAAAAACACTGAACATAAAAAAATGCAGGTCGCTTCATGTCGAATTTCAAGTTTGTTCAAACTTCTTCAAAATCCAGTAAAAGAGGAAATATCGTATCATAAAGTTTTAAACTATATATTACATAACTATACTATATAAAAAAGCAGTATTTTGTTTGGCGCATTTACTTCATGATAGAAATGATACATGGACTATGGATAATTCGAATCGGTTAAATCATTTTTTTTAAAAAAATAATAAATGTACGACAATTCTGAAAAACCTTCAAGAAATATAATAGATATAGAGAAACTCTGTAACAACAAACTTCAAATCTTTTTTCGAAATTAAAACCTTTTGGCTAATTATGAGAAAAGTAGCATGCAGTTAGTTTGTTAAAACACAACTCCTTAATGAATATTTTTAGGCAATATTAGTTTTTATGATGATAGTCATAAATTAATGACAGTTTATGATGATCGTTTTAATGTTGGGGTCAATAATTTGGTGATTGAAATATTACATCTATGTTACCGATGATGATGACATGAACATATGTACAAATATTTTTTCATCTTATGCATTTACATCCGACGAATACTTTAATATCTTATGTATTAGCCATCTCATGATTAACTTATCCTCTTAGGCACCAACTATCTCATGATAACGTCCTCTTGTGCTCCACCGTCTCATGATTATCTTATCCTCTTATGCATCATCGTCTCCTGATTATTTTATCATCTTATGCATCTGCATCTTCTGAGTACCTTATCCTCTTCTTCATCAACATCGTCCTGCAATAAATGCAGATTGCATTACATTCATAACTTTGGAATGCAAAATATAACCCATATCTCATGGAAAAAACTTATGTATTTTGGGAGAAGTGTCCATTCTTCGTCATACGCTTGGTTCTTAACTGCCAAAGTAAAAAAAAAGAACTACATCATATTTGTAGAGCTCAGGTTGCTTCATTTGATATTATTTGCATTTCATTCTTTTGTAATAATACTAAAGAGAATCTATAATTTTTTAATAAACTGATTAGATCTTCAGCGTAGGATGCTTTGGAACAGGAGTTTTCAATCTGGGATTCTAACCTTACAAAGAAGGTCTTTAAGGAAATCTAAATAATAAATTTAAAAAAAAAATTGGACACAATAAAATGATTAATTTAAAACATTTTTACCAAAAGAACAATGCACCATTCCAGTCTTCTATCGAGAATCCTCTGCTAAAGAACAAAGGATCCACACATTAGATTAAATAAGAATGAATTTTTCATTATCTTTATTTCTTAAATTTGAAATGATACTCTAAGATTAAGAAGATATCTATACTTGTCATATATTTAATGAGTGGTTATGTTCGACAAGATTCATTAAGAAATTATATTTCTTTAAAAAAGTATCCTGACTTAAGGAATATTCCTAATTAACCCGATGTGTTCCCAATGTAGTATAGCTTTCATCTGGCTAATTGAAAGTATAGCTTTTAACTAACTTTAAAAAGTCACAAATTATCGTTCAGCGCCAACACAAATTTTAATTTAGTGATATTGTTGCCTTTTAAACTTGTCTTATCCAGTTAACTACTGTCATCTACATCAATCCTACTGAATCAAGATCAATGAGTTTTCATGCTGGTACCTTCAATGGTATTGAACAAAGAATACGTATATGTTAAAAAATCAGACATGGGCAATTCGAGATAATATTTTTTTATTGCAGTTGTTATTGAAAAGAGTCGAAAACATACCTTCAAGTTCCTACGTTAGTTTCAAGTTTAAATCTTTGCCGTCCTAAGAACAGTCTTTTCCTTCCAAACTAGATATCAAATGGCTTCAAATTATTACTGGATTCAAATTACTGTGATATTAAAATAATATAACAATAAGACAATAATATCAATAATATAATAATATAAAAGTAAGACTATAATATAATAATCTATACTTATAATAAAGCTCAATGTGTGTGTGTGTGTGTGTTGGCGCTCTACAGGCCAGACCGTTGGACCTACAGCTACCAAATTTGGTACATGTATACCTTGGAGGTCGGGAATGTGCACCTCGGAGCCTTTTTTCAAATTTTTAATTAGAATTTGAATTAATTAAAATTTAAGCGAAATTTTGACGCTTTTCCGCTATAACTTCCGAAAATATTATCGCACAAACATGATTTTTATATCAATTTAAAGATTAAAAAATTAGCTTTCTAACGGTATGAGTTTTTTAAATTTATAACGGTTGCTTCTATTTTTAAAGAATTTTTAAAAAAATATTTTAACCATGCTTTTATCACGTGACGGGATTAAATAAAAGAATGCCGGAAATTCGAATAAAAAAACTATCATCGCAAAATCAATCTAAAGAAATGCAACTTTTAACACGTGACTGGATAAAATAAAATAAATATAAAATGTGATATTTTCTAAAAAAATAAATGCAAAGCAAAGGATTGTATGATCGTTTGCAATATCTAAATAATTACTTCAATAAATCTTCTTTACGGTAAACCTGATCGAATTTAGACAGGATATGCATTGGAATCCGACTTAATGGGATATTTTTATTATCGTTTGCAATATCTGTATCATTAATTCAATATTTTTTTTCATTATAAAATGTGATAGTTTCTAAAAAAATAAATGCGAAGCTAAGGTTTCTATAAAATCTGCAAGAGCACGTCTAATTGAAAAAATTAGTTTTTTTCACCGTGTTGCCATCATTTTGACGGAAGTTCAAATTAAAAAAATTAAAAAACTATCATCGCAAATTAAATCGGAAGAAATGCAACTTTTAGCCACGTGACTAGATAAAATAAAATAAATATAAAATGTGATATTTTCTTTAAAAAATGCAAGGCATAGGATTCTATGATCGTTTGCAATATTTAAATCATTAATTGAATAAATTAACTTTATTTATAAAGGATTGAATTTATACAGGATATGCATTCAAATTCCTTTCCAATGGCCAATTTGTAAAATATTATTAATAGGCATACATATTGTTTAATACTATTAATTTGATCTAAATGAAGTAAATAATTACATTTTATGAAGTTTGAGTTAAACAATGCATTTATGAATAATGATTTTTAGATTTCTTCATACTTTGCTCTGTCACCCATATTTTACAAAATATTTTTATTAATATTTCAAATAAAAGTTGCTACATCAATCAGTCTACTAAATCAATCATTAAAACTGACTGATTTATAAAATTAAAGAATATTATTAGGAAAACGCTTCCTTTTAGAACTTTCCGTCCATCATCTCAAAGAAAATATTAATTTCAGGCCAATCAATGCCCGGAATTACTTCAAGGCTAATGAATATGTGATTTAATTGAAAATGTTAGAACCCATTACTCATGGCGAACCAGCTGGTCGCCAAAGGCGGCTAGTTTAAAAATAAGACAATAATATAATAATATAAAAAAGGCAGACTTTTTTAATGTCCTTTGAATAATTTAAATAATTAAATTTTCTAAATTATTAAAAAGCCTAGTCCGCTATCATTATTTTCACAACTGCAGATCTCGATTTTCGACGAGAGTTCAGCAGAACAATCGCTTTTACGAACAAGTTATATATTCAAAGCAAAATGTTACGATCGTTTATTTGTGAATTGTTCGATACTGTATTCATCATAAAATAAACCGTTATTTTTTTCTGTGAAATAATTGTTTGCTAAACAACCAATCATTTTTTTTCTGTATAAAACTCGTATTTGATTGAATTCTAGTATCTAGAATTCTATGATCCTCTGTAAGTGCAAAATGCTGCACAATGTTTCTATGCTAATTGATACGATGTTAGATATTTTTAATCCCTTAAAATACCGTACATATGTAAGGACATAATGAAGCATATTGTGCTGAAGAGAGATATTCTGCCTAAATTAATGACTGTTCTTTTTGAGTTACAATTATTAGTTCTCATTCTCCCTATATATGTATATATCTTGTTCAAATTTTTAGTCTTTAATAAAACACTTTTTATCCATTCTCTCAAGTTCAAATACATTTTTAAAAACTTTTAGTGGATGATACTTAATGTTAATACAATTTTTTTCACAAATTGATTCATTGATTAAATTTTAATTAATTTGTAGTACTTTAAATAGAGTTTTAGCAGTTTGTTATGGAAGTTAAAAGCCGCGGTCTATAGCTCAATCGACAAAATTATAGGGTTTCAGTATTTTTCATGCGAAGGCGAAGAATGCGAGTTCAGTCCTTGCGTAAATGAATAATTTTTTGATACTTATTAATTTTTTGATAATTATTTAATAAAAAGAAACTAAAATAATTTTTGTCTTTCTTTACATAAGTTGGAATCAAATAATTTTTTTATATTACTTGCTGAATTTTTATTCTAAAAAGTTAAATCGCGTTTTCAGAACGCCTTAATTATTTTTCCTCAAGGACATAGTTCTATCTATTTAGAAATTAGCATTTATTAACAAATGTAGTTGGATAAATTTTGTAAAAGTATTTATGAAAAAGTTTTGCTATTAGTAATGCTATTACGATTTAGTTAGTTAGACTACGTCTCATTTTGAAGCAACATGAAACTTATAGTGAAGAGTCTTTTAATTTTCAAAAGTATCAGATGATGAAAGTCAAAATGTGAATCTTTTTTTATCCTCTTCATGCTCCCAATCCATGATAACGAGAGATATTTCGACATCAACAATTTTTATCTGATGCAATCTCGACATGTGATTGGAGAATTCCAGTCTCGAACCACCAACTCTTCTGCGCCGAAGTCCAACCTCTTTAATCCATTACTTTATAACTATTTACATGCATAAGCACTGATTAATATCCTTTCAAAACAATTGTATGATATTTGTCATTTCTTAAACGCGACTATTTGATTGGTGATTTTAGCCAGAGCTTGTTTTGAAAATAAGGATGAGCTATTATCAGTGGGCCATAAATAACAGTAAAGTAAAAACCAGGTTAATGTAAAGGCAAGAAAAAATGAAAAAAGAAACAAATGGTTGTATTAAAACTAAAATTACGGAAAAAAGCATGTTATTACAGAAAAAAAAACTAAAGACCATAAAAAGTTTCTGAAACGATAAAAGATATTTGCATCTCATGCTTGGATATTTGTAAAAATGATTTTTTAATTTCAGTCCCACAAAATAAATTTTGTATCTGATCATATCTATAACTGTACAGTAGAACCTCGCTTAACAAGCATATATAACTGTTTGGAAATTTCGGCATTAAGGTCTAAATTCCAAAATCTTTTGTCTCTCGTACTATGTTTTAAAATGATGCAATGCATTTTTAACCAGCTATTGTGCTTTCTATATTTAAAGCAAATCACATCACTTGACATGAAGCATGTAGTTATTAATCAATATAGTATCTGACATTTATTTAACTCGATATGCAAATATAAGAATTAAGACATGACATAAATAAGTATCATTATGTTTATAAGGCTATTTGAGTGGGGGTCTCAGTTTCTGTAATGGCCGTATTTGTAAAAATGTTTCATCATATCTATAAATATTATATCATGCTTTTTATTTTATTTCCTCGTAATAAATTGTGTTCAATTTAAAGTTTTTCTTTTTTCAGACCCAATATTTGGGGACTTGCATTTGTAACCAAATCCACTGCAATTACTCTAATGTTAAATGGCTAAACCCTAACTGTTATATAAAGTTATCTCTTCAACACTTACCCTCTGGAATCTTACTCGCATATGCGAAACGCATGTTAAACGAAACAATTTCCTTTTCATCGGAATTTATATAAAATAGCAAAATATACTCCATTGTGAAAAAAATATTTAAATAAATATATAATTATTATTATGCATACTTGTACTACTTTATGGATCAAATTTGATAAATGACTTTTGAATGGAATTTGCTTTTAGAATTTGTAGATTTGTTTCAAATTTTGGGCAAACTTTATTAATAGAAAATTTGCCTATTTAGTTCTTCCAATAAAAGTCAACACGATAGTTGCAAAACGAAGAGAGCTAGATGAATAAAATTCTATACTCAGATTTAACATCTATAGTGTAGATATCTATCAAATTTTGAGCTACAGTAGCAACGGATAGGACGTCTGTCGGTTTGTACTTTCAGAAACATGTAAACACAATAACTCAAAAATGTAATGAACTTATTCGAGAACTTGCTAATCCCCTTGTGCTTGTAACTATAATTATTTCAAATTCTGATAACCATTGAAAGGGAACAGAGTACAAAAAATTTTTTAAAAAATTATTAAGAAGGGGCGAAGTAAAAAATAAATAAATAAGTTATTTATTGGACAAAATATTAGAGAGGAAGGAAATACAAAATGAATTATAGAAAAGCAGTAAAGTTGAGCAGAAATAATAAAAAGAGAGATATGTTCAAACTTAATTACTGTAAAAGTAAGAAACTTCAATAAAAATCATTGAAAATAATGAATCTCATAATAATTTATTGGAAAAGAAAAAAAAGTTCATCAAAAATCATTAACATTGGTTGAGGATGTCGTATCCGTGTTTCCAAGGAAAGGGGGTGCAGTAGACTCTGAGAGTAAAGACCCCTGAGCAGCCAGAGGGCAGAAGTTTGACTTCTAGCTCTAATGAAGGTGACACACACATTCTCTTGTACAACACCCTTTTTACAGGGGGGCTTATTCATACATCTCACAGATAGAACACATAACAACCATGCCAGAACCAGGACTCGAACCCTGAACGCCCACATCACGGGGAAGATACACTACCCCTATGTCTGGATGCCGGCATTAACATTAGATGAAAAAGATAAATAAGAATCTAAAACACTGATAAAAAAAACATTTGAATCGGAATCTACTATGAAAATTGGTATATAACATTGAAAAATATTTTTTTGAAAATTGGATACTACATCATATTGCAAATAAATATAAATAAAACAAATAATGACTGGTGTCCTTGCGCATGGGTAGCTTCCACATGATCTGGGCGTCCCAGGTTCGAGACCTGGTTCGAGCATGGTTATTTTCCAGTCTGTGTTCAGTCTGTATAATGTATGAAAGATCCCCCCCCCTCTCTATGCAAGTAATTGTTCATCTTCATATGAGTTAGAAGACAGACCTCTGTCCTTGAATACTCAGGGGCCTTTACCTGCTGAAGCAACTGCACCCCCCTTGCTCTTTCCACTGTAACATAATACAGCATCAAACAAAATACATTATTTTACAGATAAGGTATAATCTTTGGTTAGGAATTAATATTGGTGGAAAATAAAACTACAAATAAAAGTTTTAGCTGTCATTTTATTAACTATAGAAATAAAAAAAATTGCCAAAGTCATTAATTTTTTAGTTGCAAAAAAGGTACGGTATTTATATTAAACTTTCTAATAAATAAAAAAATTAATGAAGAATCAGTTTACTGTTATGTTTTACTATTTATCCTACTATTTTTTTTCTTACCGATATAAGAAAAAAATTTGACTTAGTCGAAATATAATTTAATTTATTACAACACAATCTGTTATGAAATATTTCTCACTTCATTATAAATTAAAACTTTTTAAAGACAGATTCAAGCTTTTTGAGCAAATGTGATGAAATTGAAAGCATATCAATAGTAGATATTTCTTGCATGGGTGAATATATTTTCAGTCTGATAGGATTCCCTAATAAAAAGCTTTTTTTTAATAGACTCAAAAGAATAAAACCTTTCTTTCAAATGTGTATTGCTGTTGTCAGGATAAATGAAATTATACTAACATATAAAATTATTGAAAAATCTTGTAATTATAACTAAGATTTGTGCATTCAATACTTGAAAATGCACGGTTTTACAGTAATATGAATGGAATATGATATTTTCCGATATCTTGGTGGAAATCTAACCATCCGAAAACATTTTCTTTTTATATTCTTTGCAAAATTTCTTGCATTCTTCATTTATTCATTTAAATCTGAAGATATCAAATAGATTATGCAACAATTTCTTGTCATTTAAAAACTTACTTATAAGAAAGAAGCATGTTATAAAGTTACCATAAAGATTAAAAAAAAGAGCAAAAACTATCAGGACCACACATTATTTCGAGGACTTTCATATTCCGTAGAAAAAAACTAAACTTTCCTTAAATTTAACAATATAAATACTTTTGGATCTAATAAATGGATAGAAAGATGCATTGCTACAAAAATCCCTTTTTCCATTTATAGTTTCTTGTCAATAAAGAACTAATAAGAAAGAAGATCTTAAGAATAGTATAATGTTGCCCTAAAGATGACAAATGGAGCTAAAACAATCAAGACAACATATTATTTCGTGGTCTCTCTTATTGCTTTGAAGATAAAAACTAAACTTTCCTTAAACAAAAATGCAATTCTTAATGAATGGATCGAAAGATGGCCTTCTAGAAGACTATTTTTCCATTTATACTCGATCCCTCGACAAACCAGTAGATTCACCCTTTCCAGACTTCAATTTTTCAAGCATTCATCACTCCTCTGGAAATGTTTAATCATTTTTATTTTCTGTTTAGGTTTACGGCCCAACGCAAAAATTATTCATGCGAGCAATTATGCAGGTGTTGTGTCTAGACGCAGAGCGAGGACAATGTGTTCCTTTTTTACATAATAATGACCGCACATGCTGCAGATACAAGATATTATTTCAGGATTGCGATCGATATTCTAGCTAGAAATATTCGGCATTCAATCTGAAACAGTTGATATGCTAGTGGCATTAATGCACATAAAAAAGGCTCGATGAATCAAAGCAGAGTAGAAAAGGAAAACATTGATTGTTTAGAATTTTTATTAAGTGGACTGTAACTGCATCCATAAAATTTTGTATTTGTTTTTATTTGAACATAAGAGAGTATAGGAATATTGTAAACATAAAAACTAACATGAAATTAGAAAATATTTATTTATTTATTTAGAGAGCTGAATCCATATTGAATTTTTGTAATTCATAATGGATAACCTTTAGAAGTGGCGATAAACATTATACAATCTTAAAGATGATAATTTTATTTATATTTTATGCAGCATATAGTTGGATGTGAAATAATTTAAAACACTGTTAACACTGTATTATCTGCTGTTGTTAAGCTTAATATTAAGCTAAAAAGTTTTCAATTACCAAAACAAAAAATTACTTCACAATGTTTTGGAAATAAAAATGAATTTGTATGTGTGTGTAAAAAAGCACTTTAGCAAATTTTAAATGCAGGCAGATAACTATTATTTATAAAATCTTAATTGCATGCTTTGGTTTACTACTGTATCTCTATTTACCAAGAGCATGCTTTTGATTTCTGTAATCTTCGACCATCTTACGCATTATCTGCTTTTAATATTTTCCACAAAATCTAGAAAATATTTTAATATAAGTCCAGAAAAAATATCGATATTTTATATATAACATTAATTATGAATTTTAAACTTTAAAATCCGAATTAATCATTCTAAAATAAAATTGATTCCCAATTTTTTTACAGTATTTATATTTATAACAGTTGTTGAACAAAGCGTTCTACAATACAAATAAATTCCTGACTTTCTCCGATATTTATATGTTTTACAATTGTTCAATTAAGCATACTGCAATAAAAATAATATTCTAGAATATTTCTTGCAATTGTTGAACTAAGCACTTTATAAGACAAATAACTCCAAACTTTCTTCATTATTTATATTTGTTAAAACGGTTGAATCAAGCCTCCTACAATAAAAATGAATTTCAGACTTATATCAGAATATTAATATTTCTTACAATCGATGAACTAAGCATTCTACAATGTAAGTAAGTTCCATATTGCTTTAATATTTATATTTCTTACAATAAATCTAAGATTATTATGTAATTTCAATCCTAATGTAATCAAAAGTCTTCATAGCTATATATATTCAACATGTAATTTTAAAGAAAT
>JAPMOQ010035829.1:0-11647 GCA_026543055.1 Argiope trifasciata
TTATATAGTATAACCATAGTTGGCGTGCGAACTTGAATTTAGAATATATGCCACATCTAATACATTTAAAAATAAAAGCATAGTCCTTCGAATTTAAAATTTAATAGAAGAAAATTGGAGTATATAATTCCATTTAGTTCAGTCATTAAATAAATTATACAAGTACGTAATTCAAATCAATTCCTTCACCATCAGTTTACCTTATTCTGCCAAAAATAGCTTAACGTGTTAATTTATCATTTAGTAATTTACCATCCTTCAAATACTAAGCCCGTATTCTTGAGATTAATCGAAGACCGAAACAGATTAAGGCTTCCAGTTTAGCTTTAGTCGCTTAATATAAGATGCAATAATTAAACAATTAAATTTTTCTGATACGCTCTATGATATTCGAATAAACTAGACAAAATAAAACATATATATATGTAAAAAATGTATTAAAAAAGTAGAAATGACTGTCACTCTGTGGCAAAGATAAAATGCTTTGAGGCAGACAGTTGAAATTTGGTATATGGTCTTAATAACAAATTTATAGATTTCTATCAGATTTTCAGTAAAATATGCTCATAGGAAGTTCGTTCGGCTGTTCGATTATAAATTAACACGATAATTACACAATGAAGAAAGCTAGATAGACAAAATTCTGTACACAAATTTTATTTCCGAAGCGTAAACATCTGGCAAATTTTGTGCCAAATCAAATGAGGGATAAACATATAAACGTGAAATTCAAAAACGTTATGGCTAAAATATATCAAATTTGCTATGTGATTTTGTGACTACAAGTGCAGTTTTGTACGAATTTTTTGTTTCAATCAGTTGATAAAAGCATGTCTAAAATAAAAATTCAGTGTTTGATTACAGTTAAACGCATACCAGAGGTTGGTAAGAGGTAACTCGCCAATGATCATCCGATACATTTAGTATAAATTCTTAATGCAAGACAGAAAATGATATTCTGTAATTATTCTATGCAAATGCCATGTCAGGTGTTTACATACAATAATTACAGATTTTAATTTATTAAAAAGTTGTGGAAAGACTATTTCTTCTAGTTTAATATAAGATCTATTTCTGGTGAATAAAAGTCTAAATTATTCTGGTAAATTGTTCAATTTGAACAAAAATTACAGGCACTATTTTAGTCTGGCACTAAAAGTCAAAATTTAAGAACTGTCCCTTCTAATACGAACATCTAACGATTTCTTTGTTATATAATGAACGACTCCCCTCCTGCCAAAAAATTCACAAAACTCCCATCCATTGAAGTTATTGCTTTATTTCATGAGGTTATAAAGCGATGGGCAACTTTCTTAACTTCATATTTTTTCTTGACAATATTTACTTGTCAAAATCTTTTCGAATGTGAATCGAAAAAGCCTGAGAGCAGCGGAAATGCCTTTACATTGCCAGACAGCATTAATCAAGAACTAAAAATAACTGAAACCAGATTGAAGGAAGAAAACAACAAAAGAACTGGAAACAATCTTTGTTAAGCAAAAATCCAACAAAAAGTTATAGCTTAACTAATCACATTAGTTCCGTGATCGTTTCTACAGAACATTATAATTTTTAACTTGAGTTTGGCGATTCAGAGACTTGAAAGACATTCTTTTTAAATTAATGTTTATAAACGACCATGTCAAGATCTTCTTTTAAGTCAACTAACAAAGTTCAATGCTTGCAAAAGAAAGTAAGCAGAAGAAAAGTATAAAATACAAAGAGATCGAAGCAAAAAATGAAGAAAAATAAGGGAAAAAAATTAAAATTATTGGTACTTCAACCCTATTTTAACGGCGGAGAAATTTAATTTATTCCATACTAGTCACCCTTGGCAAGCCGGTTTTCCAATTGTAATGTTAGTTAAAATTTAGATAATTAAGTATTTTACGCAAGTCCTATTTTAATAGTTTCTTCATTAAAATATTTTAAAGCTTTAAATTTTGATAATCAAATGTATAATTCACTCATAATATTATGAAGCCCTTGGGGAATAATACAATATGCATCTCTCTAATTTTCTGTTTGAATTTAAAATTAAAGAATTTATGTAGAATTATAGTTACATAAATAATTTAAAGAATAAATGCTAGCCCAGAATTTATGTTTAAAATTAAAGTGGAAATATTAAACCACAATTAATATAAAAACATTTTTTACAGAACCGAAGCACTTTAAAAAATATATGACTACTGAAGACAGAGTCGCTGAGCATTTAAATCTTATGGGTACTAGAGAAAATCTTGCTTAATTTATTTAATGTTTCAAAAAGTTTTCAGCAAAAATATCTCGACTCATCATGAACAGATCATTTATTAATAATATTTAATATTAAAGGCACCAGGGATTAAGAAAATAAACAGAATCGCTTGAAATAATTGACCCAAAACTTGTTAAGCCTGACCTCATTTGCGTGGAAAAATTAACTGAAGCCCTACTCATTTGGCGATGGGAAAATAAAAAGAATTTTTTGGCGAAAAAGTTATAAAATTTTGCTTAATTTTTAAAATTCTTATTAAAAATTAAAAAAAAAAAGGGTCCTGAGACGCATATTTCCGACCTTCAAGGTATGCATGTATCAAATTTGGTAGCTGTAGGTCTAACGGTCCAGCCTATACAGCACTAGCACAAACGTACACACACATTAAACTTTATTATAAGTATAGAATAGTAGTAATAAAAGAAAAACATAGATATTTTATTAAAAAAATCAAACAAAACGATAAATTAAAAATATTATTTATAATTTTTTTAGCGTTAAGAAATTATTGTTTTCTGAATTTTTTTTCCCTGTAAAAGTAATATATCATAGTAATTATAAAATTAATTAAAAACATCATTTATAATTTTCCTTTTTCTTTCAAACGTTTTCTTTTTCAATCCTAATAGGTATGTGAATTAATGAAAAGAAATCACAACAAGAAAGAAATAGCATTTGTACTGGCATCTAGTTTTTTCATTGGATACTAAAAACTTATTTTTCCCCCTTTAAAAGATAACATGTCTGGGTAGAAGGAAAGCTATTATAAAGGTAATTTGAAGGAAAACCGAAGCATTTCAGTTTATGTCTAAAGTTATTACATGCCAATCTATACACGAATGAAGCAGAAAATGAGTTTGCTTTTTTATACAAACCTACTGGCTTTGTTCGTTTAATAAAACTTTAATAGTTATAATAATAGCGTAATAGTTATTCCTAATAAGAAAAAAAACATACTGTTAGTACGAAAGAAAATAAATATTGAGTTACTCAAAAAATTGATGTCACAACGTTTTTTTGTGAATAATTTTTGAATAAGTTATGTGAAAAAGAATTTATCTATCAAAGAAAGCAAAAAAAAATAATAATACATTTCTCGCATTATTAAAAAAAATTATTTTATTTAATTTTTAAAAAAGTTTTAAAAATACCATATTGTGCTTGCAACAAAAATTTTATACCCTCCCGATAATACTAAAATGGTGAGAAGTTTCTTGCCTTTTTTCCTATTGCTCGTAGCACTGGCAGCAGTTACATCACTTTTATAAAATCAAAATTCCACAAATCAGAATAATAAAAATATCAGTTTGAAGTAAAGAGCTCAAAATATTGAAATAAATTCTTATTACTATGTATATGAACTTTTTCTCGTTTTGCAACTTTCATAAAAATTCATTTTTGAGATCAAACTTAGGAAGTTGTTTGTATATTCAATATTACCCGTTGGAAAAGTTACCTGATTAAATATTAAAAATGATAAATTACATCATGCTCAGTTGTAAACATGTTACAAAAAACCTGTAAGTAGACATCACCGTGTATACTAAAAAAACTTGAAAGTTTGAAAATCAAATCAATAGTTTCTAAACACGTTTCTCTCAGAAATTATTGATTATCAAAGTTCAACAACATCGTGCAACTTTTTGATCTGACATCGAGGTGATTAAACCCGTTCTTGGAAGTAAGCGACTATTTTCGGACATTTTCTGCTTCCGACAATTCAGAACTTTTATTTTATGACAATATTGTTTTTAAATTGTTTTTGTTTTTGTTGAAAAGAACAGACAACGTTTTTTTCCCTAACCGTTGTCAAAAATTATTTACATGCATATTAAATATTTTTAAACTATATCTATAGTAATAGCAATGTAAAACAGATAAATTAATTGTGTGATTTATAAAATAGTATTTAACACCTTCAAAACAACAATGCAAAATGCTTTCTGTTAAAGAACATTACAGCTTTTCAAATATTACCTTTCGAAAAATAGATATTCCAAGATAATATTTGAATATAATTTTCAAATATAATTATGGAATTAAATTTATAAATTGAAAAGGAAACAAGATATTCTCCAAACGATTTTCGATTAGTATGAATTCCATAGCAAAATCTACAGAACGTTTTTTTTTTAATCATTCAGATGAATGATTTAAACATTTATTTATTATTGCAGCATTCCAAAATATAAAGATGGACATTTTGCATTTGATTTCGAAACAAAAAAAGAAGCAAACTATTAATTAACTTGAGTTAACTGCAATTTTAAGATGCTATCTATATATCCATATAAGCAAAAAAAAAAAAACAAAAACAGCTCTTCTCCTTTTTTCTAGTTTCCTGCCCTCTTTTTTTTTTTGCTACCCAGAGACTTTAAAAGTGTGTGATGAAAAGATCCTGCAGATTGCAATATCACACATAATGAATAAACTAACGCAACTATCTAATTTTAAACGATGGGATTTTTCAAATTTGGCACATTTTTTAATTGGCAATAAATACTTATTAATAAAAGGTCTTCAAAATTTTAATAATATAATTATTATCCATTTTTAAATAGATTAAATAATTATTAATTATATAATTAAATAATTATCAGTTATTGAAATAATGACTATTTTGTAACGTTTTTTTCAATAACTTCTGAGTTTATCATCGCTCAAATGCTTTTTTCTTCTATTATAAAAAAAAAATTATTTTAGTTATTACAATTTCCTTTCTGTTTAACTTTAATTTAATATCAAGAATTCCTCAAAACTGATTTTAAACATGGATTCTAACAATGCGCTTTACTATTATAATGAAATTCAAAGCAATTTTTATTAGTTCTAAGTATTAAAACTGTAATAAAAAGGCTAATTTTGAGCTTTAATTGTGAAGCTTGATTTTCAATCTCTTATTAATTCTATAGAATTTCCAAGCTGGTATATCTTTCTGAAAATTCCGAAATGTAAAACAAAAGCCTACATTCGGAATAATTGATGTAAACAGACCAGATGAATATAGGCTAAAATATTTCATTATTATGAAATTTTGGAGCAGATTCGAAATTTAAGGGGATTATTTTTATGCTTTTCCCTTTTCTTTGAAAGAGGAGTGAAGATTAATTTAAAAAGCAGCTTACAAAAGAAAGTCTGTTTGTTAACGTCTAATGGAAAAAATATATAAAGAAATTCATAAACCTCATTTCTGTTAAAAATTTTTAATTCCAAATATTTCAGAATTTTTAAAATCATAATTTAAGGTCATAATAACATTTTTGAAAATATAATTTATTACACACACACACACACACACACACACACACACATAATATTGATATCAACTATAAAAAACATTTATGTTTGTTGTACTAAAATTATAATTACTTAAAGTAATTTTTTTTCGTATAATAATTCCTGGTCCTGCAAGAAACCCATGGGAGATAAAGGGGGAGGGGAACCCATAAGTGATGAATTAGGAACTTTTACTCCCTTTTTTATTAAAATTATTTAGTTAAAAATGAAAATATGTATTGGGTTGTTCGGAAAGTCATTTCGTATTTTTTTGTCAAAATGAAAAGAAATTTTCGTTTAATGAATAAATTATTTATTAAATTATAAAATTGCCATTCTGGTCTAATACCTTTTGCCATATTTTTGGTAGTAACATGATTACACGCTCATAAAAGTTTTGGTCTTTGCTGTAAAAAAAAACTGATCGAGGTGGTTTTTGGCCTCCTCATTTGAAGGAAAATATTTTGCAAATCAGTTCTGGTACTGATGTACTGTTAACACATCTTCTCCACACATATTGGCTAATTTATTTCTGGCTTGAACAGCATTTTTACCTTTTATAGCAAAAAAGAAAAAAATGACGAAAATGCTGTTTATTGCTCTCCATATTTAAAAGGGCACCATCCAAAAACTACTGCGAAGAATCAGCTGCTCAAGCCTTGCTATATCAGCTCTTAAAACATAAAATGATTTTGCGGTTTAAGTAGGAAATTGGGTGCGAAAAATGCAATTAAATCCTTTGTCAGGAAAAAACGAAATTACTTTCCG
Organism: Argiope trifasciata; assembly: GCA_026543055.1. Classification (NCBI taxonomy): domain Eukaryota; kingdom Metazoa; phylum Arthropoda; class Arachnida; order Araneae; family Araneidae; genus Argiope; species Argiope trifasciata. The sequence continues at coordinate 6,305 of JAPMOQ010035829.1, forward strand.
AACAACCTAATAATATACAAATGAAATGTAAACTATAAAAACACATATGCAAATAAAAGACTCATGTCAGAGATTTAACGCTATGAAAAATATTTGTCATAAGCTTAACTCAGTTAGTTTGTTGTTGATAATGATACTTGTCATTCATTGACAACCCCCTGACTAAAGCACGATTGCGATTTAATTCGTTTTTTTTTTGCATCACGTTTTTTCAGAAGCGCCATCTAGGGTCAAGATTACGAATTAGCTACCCAAGCGTTACGACCCTTTTAAGGGGCAGACTACATTCAAGCATTTCATTCACAGATCGTAATTTAGACATGGATAAGAGAGCAATCACCTCTGAAACAGTACCCTACGTGGCATTAATCTTGACATGGATGACTATGGCAGATTAATAGGTGTGCCTGCCACCACCACACACACAAAGGTTTTCATCCGGCGAGGTTTGAACCTGCAACACAAGGGATGCGAATTAAACCCCCTGCCAACTAGGCAACCCGGGCACACTAACCTTTTTATACATATAATATAAAAGACTATTAATCCCTCACACTCACTAAGACCACTTTTGCACAATGCACTTTTCTGCAGATCATTTACACTTCTGTATAACTTTCATATTGCGAATGTTAGATACATAATTTTTTCCAAATCTAAATTTATCAAATTACTTTAAACGATGATTGAAAAAATTGTTCATAAATTTCTCAATCTTCGTTTAAATCAAATTATATTGTCAATTTTTCATGTAAAATTACTTTTGTAGTAATTTTGCAAAATTACTACATAAACAGCCTTTTACATTTTGTAAATATGAAGATTTAATTCAAACGTAAAGGTTTTATTCAAACGAAACAACACAGGAGTTATTTCTTTTATTGTTAATCAAAAAATCATAAAGATATTATTTTTAGCTTAGTTTTATATATTCCAAAATCTATTGATGTCCATAAACAACTATCAAATCGAAATTTAATTCCCTCTTTTCAGATATGCTTCATTTAATTTTTTTTATGAAACAGAATAAATCGAAATAATGCATCGAAAAACTATCTCAGACTCAAAGTGATTCTTACCTAATGACATTCATTTATTTCTAAAAACATTACGTAATGTTTTCCCATTAGCGATAGCAGACACCATTTTATTCGAGCACATTTGTTCTACAGCGTATTTATTCGACAAATGAGCACTTTAACAAGATACAATGAGTTTCGATTACTGAATGAAGAGGAGTCATAAACTACCCTAATTGAGTTCTGGAATGTAAGGACCATAAGAGAGGTTCATAAAATAAACTCTTATGCCTACATCTAATTCAAGCATTTCGAATACTTTGAAAATAATAAGGGATTTGTGCTACGCCATTTTTATAATGACTTTGTAATGCACAAATATATTAGATAGCAGCAAAACAGTTAAATTTATTATTATTTATTGTCCTCAAAAACAGTTAACTCTGGACAGTAAAAATTTATTTATTTTGATTTAATTGACAATCGAAAGTGGATTAATCGATAGTGTAAAGTTATGTCGTTATTAGAAATTGGCACATTAAATAAACGTTTTCAATAAAGTTGATGTAAACTTATTGAAAGGTGTTTTCTGTTTACCATTTTAAGATGATGAATATTAAAATTTTCATATTTGAATAATAAAGGTATGTTGATTAAGTAGAAAATTAAAATATTGAAACAAATATGTATAACAAATAAAAAAATATTATTAAAAAATAAAAATATATATTATTTTATAAAAATTTACGTGAATTATTTTAAGAAATACAAACAATAAATTAGTAGAATTTATCTCATGAGAACATTTTATATAAAGTTGTAACGTGTAAATTTTCCAAGTAAGAAAAACTATGTTTTATAATTGCTTTCCTAAAAAAATGCATGCGATAAATTAGTTCAATTCAATCTCATGAAAAAACTTTAATATGAAGTTTTTTTATATAAATTGTCTGGGTAAGAAAAATTGCTATATTTTATAATTGCTATATTTCGAAAGATGCAAGTGATAAATAAACCGAATTTAATCTGACGGGAAACCTTTGTGCATTCGTTTAAATGCATAAATCGTTTGCTTAAGAAAAATTGGTATATTAATAGCTACAAGAAACTTAATTCAATGAAAAATATTTATCATGTGATAATGAAAAGGAGTTGAACGTTAAGAAATAGGTGTGAAGATTTATTCATGTTTGCGTGTGTATTTAATATATTACAAGAAATATCTTCTGCTCTTTTTCATTCAATAAATCTTTTCAAACTCTAAGAAGGAAAGTCAAGTTAAATGTATTAATGTCACACTCTTAAATTCTATTAACTGAAATAGATTAGGTAGTGCTGTTCAAAGAAAGAAAGACATTATATTAGAACTCATTAAATTTCTGTCTGATTAAATGGGCGACAATTCTTGACAAGTAAATCTTTACCTTAATTCAAAGATAGCACGAAATATTGTGTTTAAATACCTAAAAAATGTTGAATTTTCTTTTTTTAATTGATTATTCCTAATGATTTGTCCGTTAATAATATTTAGTATTATACAGTTTTTGTAATATTTTTTCTTACTGATTTATGAAATAAATCATATTTACAATTAACATTTTTAAAATAAAGAATTATATTAAATTAAAGTATTATATTAAACAAAAGAATTATATTAAATATAATAAACAAATAATGCGCAAAAGGATTTTTACATATTGTATCGCAAGTAATTACCGCATTCTACATCAACGACAGACGTATGCGAATTTCCTATAAGAACAATTTCATTATTATACGAAACAGACACCGGAGATTGTGAACGCATATTCTAACACCTACAATTTTACTAATTATTCAGAAATAATAAAAACATTTACCTTTTTTGACTGCTTCCAGTTTATGTTTTGAATGTTTAATAAAAACGAGTTAAAATTAATAAAAAACCCAAATACTACTGCAATTTGTCATAGCGCCATTTGTTGGAGCTGAAAAGTTTTATTCATCCAAATCTTAGATTGTTATAAAATCCCTTTTAAAATTTATAAAAAAAACTAGCAGGCAAGAAAGCGAGTAAATATTGTGTTGTCATCCAAGTGTTAAAACAAATTAAAGTGTTTAATTAATTTAACTTTCCCAGTTATGGAAGCTATCTAAAAACTGATTCAAATTTTCAATTGCCAAACAGATAGAGAAACAGTATACAATGTTACTCTAATAAAAAATGTTCTGAATGTGTAATTTTTCTCTGTATTGTGAAAATTTTAACTAAATGAGAAATTTTATAAATCAATATAACATCTTGGCGAATGCACTATTTTAAATATCTTAATGACTATCAGAACTAAAAAGATGCGGCTAAAATTGAAAACATATTACATTCCAAATATTTGTAATATATATTTAAGGAGTTAAGATTGTGCTAAGAAAGATTGGCCTTTGGGATTGTAGCTGCAAAACATAACCACTAGACAAAAGTAAACGCCAATGTCCAGAAGTTGGTACTGGCTTATATTATACTCCAATGTACTGGCTTATTAAGCTTTCACCACAATGCTCCATTATCAGTGAGTCAGTGGAGGGGGAGATATTTTTATAGCACACAGCGTTATGGTGAGCGAGGAACGTGTTCATAATCAGAGATCACCAATATGGCGATTGAATTGTACCAGGATCGAACTCTAGATGTTTGGATCCTTAGCCACGTAACATAATAACAAGACAACAGTAATCTGCTGTGACCAGTGCCTGTTATTGGCTTATTAAGATATCACCACAAGATGATATTTTTCTTTCTTTCAATGAAGTATCTGCATTTGCTTAAGTTATGAAGAGAAGGCCTTAAAATAGAGTTCTAGATCGTGCAAAAAAAATAATAATAAAACCTGAGAAGAATAATTTTTAAAGGGACTATTTAGGAAGTTAGATAGAGATGATTTTTTGCATAAGAAATAAGGGTATTTATATATCTCTGAAGCTTTAAATTTTACTCGCATTGTTAAATTAAATCTACAACACTGTAATAAAAAGGATCTAAAATAATTTACTTTGGTACAGTATTTTCGAAAACCGTCACCGAATTGCCATCTAATGCATCCTCTAAGCATCTGATTTCTGATGCTCAGCTTTCACTATCTATAATACCGAATTTTTAAAAGGAAACAGTAAGTTACAAATATTTTGGATGAAAATAAACGCTGTTAAAATTTATTATCTGCAGGAATATTAATTAATTTTTCTCTAGAAGATTCTACAATACAAAAACTAGAAATTGAAATAGAGTCTAAGAAAACTCTTTTCTAAGAAAGTCTTTGCAATTGTTATAACAAGGGATGGAATGAATTTTTTTCATTTTGCTTAGAATAATGCATGATAAAAGAGATTTTTCTTGGTAAATAATGTGGAAAACGTTCAAATTAATTGAAATAAGTATTGAATAAAAAGATTTTATAATAAACTAGAAAGGAAAAGTTTAATAAGAATCACTCTTCATATTTTTTAAGTCCTTGATGGAAGTGCGTATGCACTTATGCACATTAAAATGAATTTCTTTTAATGAATTTGCTCGTCTTTTCTCGGATTATGCCTTGATACAGTTTCTAATACGTATATTCATTAATTTAACAAAAATGTGACTTCGTTTTCGTCCATTGAAATTCTCTCTCAGATTCGAAAAAGACAAAAAAAAAAAATTAATGAGAAACAAAATTCGCCAAAATAATATTATCATTTTTAGTTAAATATTTTAAACATGTTAGATCTCTTTTGAATTTCTTTATAAAGTAGACTTTGCTCTAGATTGTAGAATAAACTAATCCCAGATAGAAAAATAATTTTTACTATGAAGCTCATATAACTAACCATTAAAATATGATTTTTTTTATTTATAAGAACATCACATCCTTTTAGCTTCTTCTTGCATAAAGCCGACTAAATCGACAGCCGACCGATTACAGCATACCCACCACTAAACGTAGCAGTACCGACAGTTGTTGAGGTCGACTGCTGAATAAGTATAGTTCAACCTTACATTGACCAAACAGTCACGCTAACATTCCTTTCGTGGTAGTAAATAGTTATCTTTCTCCCCATCTGCACCCTCTCAAACAGTTGGAATTAAACTATCAATCTTTAACATCATATCCTTCAGGGTTTTGAGATTACCTGGTACTATCAGTACTGCACTTAAATCATTATTGACAATCTTCAGGTCCTTCCTTAACTCTGAGATCTCCATACATTACATTAAATAGTGGTAAACCATAATAATTTCTCAATAAATGCATTTATTTTCCTGTGTTCTTTCAAATCTTTGGAAATATGCAGGAAATCTCCCATGTCCAGA
>JAPMOQ010035837.1:0-70635 GCA_026543055.1 Argiope trifasciata
TTGAAGCCTGTATCAAAATTCTTCGCTTTTTACGAAAGCAAAAGAGCAACAAAGTATTTTCTTTATATTAATTTCTGTAAGTTAAGTGAATTGGAATTAAAGTGTTTAAAAGCATTATGATTTTAATTCTGAAAATATGTATATATTTTTAAGCAATTATTTGAAAGAATAACTTTTACTTTTGAAATTAGCAGTTAAACAAGCTAAGTATTTCACATTGATACACAATTAATTTTGCATTTTAACTCAATCTAAACTTCCAGCAAAAGCAAATCGGTTTTGAAAAAAACTCTGAATATATATATATATATATATATATATATATATATATATATATATATATATATATATATATTTGCAATATGCATAGAGGCAAATGCAATATGCATTTCAAACATTATTTATTTAAATAATATTTGGAAACATTATTTAAATAACACACAACAATTATTTTAATAGTAAAATGTTCTTTGCTATGTTACTTTCAATTTTTCCAAATTTTTAATCAACAGATGAAAATAAAAACCACGAACCTTAAGAAAAATCCAAAATCTAGAAAGGATTTTTGCTTTAATAAAAACAGCTGTGGAGGGATAGCGAGAGAGAAAGAGAGTCAAAAAAAAATCTATAACAGCAACAAGGAAAGATTAATAAGAATCTGTGATAAAGAGAAAATGAATAGCTGCAACGTATGAGGATATATCTTCCATGATTGAGAATGACATTTATTAGAATAGTGAAGAGATTTCCGTATTCTGTAAATGCGCTTTTCCGTATGACCTTCTTATTTGTTTCTTCTCAATTGCTTCGATGTTAAATTACAGAAAACTCTCGGCAAGAAATAAAATAATTTCGCATCTTCTTTTTTAAATACAATTAGTGAAGTATAGCGATGTATGTTATTAAAAATCATCAATTATTTTAAAAGATGAAGTCTTTGCATTTTGTGCAAACGCCATTTATGGAATTTATGATTGTTGAAACTTTAAATCTTTGCAATTTAAATTCGTAACTGAATAAAATCTGCATATGCTAGCATTAGATTAGACATAAATGCAAACGCAATTTTTTCGAAAAATTCAGTTTTAGATATAGTTTTTTTTGGAAGGTTTCATGAAAATAGCTGTTTTAAAATACGTATTTTAATGATAATTTTCAACTATAATGTTGTGTCCAGTTAAATGCTAATATTTCGATAAAAATAACATTTTTGAATAGAAATTTGCAGCTGGAAAAAATTTGCATTTTAAATTATAGTAAACAAAATAAAAACCTCAGTAATTATTATTTAAAAGAAAATAATGGAAATCTGTAGGGCCATTTTTTAAAATTTCCTTTAAACCTTTAAAAATATTCTCGAGTATTTTTATAAAAAAAATAAACAAAAAAATTACAAAACCTTAATTTAATTTTTGATATAATTAACAGTAATTTACTTATGAGAAGTTAACAGATTATATGCAAAACTGACGCTTGAAATTTTAACTAAACATTTAATAAAATTTTAGCGTTTTTTGCAGTCACTTCCGAAAATATTACAGTACAAATAATTTTGCACCATCTTAATTTTCAAAAAATTATCTTTTTAATTACTTTAAAGATTTTATGATATAATTATCTTTTCTATGTTTAATCAATCTTAAAAGTGTCTTAAAGCGCAATTTTTACAACGAAATGTATTTGATTTCCTTTAAGATTAATGTGTCATATTTTTGCAAACACATATGTAAAAATTGCTAACTTCAGTTTTTGAAAAACCAAACACAATAAAAAGCAAATATTGCTAAATGCAAGCAGCAGCAACTGATAACCGCCATTATCCAAATGTAAACACAAACGAACTTATGCAATTCAACCTAGACGCTGAGTCGCCAAAACACGAATACTATCAAAACAAAAAACGGACAAAGCAATACTAACTACATCAACATATCGCAAACTTTACCTGTAATAAGTGTTTGTGACAGTTGTCCATCGGTGGATACTGCGCAAGCCGAGCCATCATCATCACGATCCTTCTCCGACGGTGATGAGGATGCATCCTCTTTTTCCTCCGCTGCGGCTGCATCCTTCCACACCGGTGTCCAAGCAAACCGTCCACCCTCCAAGGGTGTTCCTTGTATGAAATCGAAATTCCACCGATCTCGATTCCTTTTTTCCAACTTTTTAGTTTCGTTTTCTAGAAATTTTTCGGCGAGTTCGTGATCCGGAGAGCCGAACAAACACCTCCTCGCTCGGCTGGGAGCCCAGAGGACCCCGGGCCTGGGATCGGGCCGCAAAATCCCCACTGCTGCCACGTCCCCCATAGAATCAAATGGGTAACCCGACGGAGCGTCCGCGCACAGCGAGAGCAACCATTTAAATGCCCGTTTCTCGTTTGAAGTGCTCGTCGTAAACAAGGCGAACGGGGACGCGAGGCCTTTTTTCTTCTTTACTAAGTTCTTTTCGTTGTTTAGTTTTTCGTCAGCCCGGCGAATGTTGTTACACTGGCATTTTTATCTTTTTGGGGTTTTTTATTCCCCCTGCTTATCTTTATTTACTTGGTTCTTAGGTTACGCCATGCAGGTAGCTACGTCACATCCGCTAAGGAATGGTTGCCTTTTTCGGATATGTTTGGCGAGTTTTTTTGCTATGTGTTGGCGGTGTTCAATTTTTTTTTTCTTTATGGATGAAGCATTGTTTTGAGTTTTGATGAAGGATTTTTTTTTTTGCATATTCTTTTATGCTGATAAATTATATAAGTGCTCTTAGAACCGAGTTGCTCGTAAACAGAATCAATTATTATTTTTCTAATGTTTAAATTTCAGAAGTGTTACAGTTTATTTATTAATCAAAATTTTAGTTTCTTTTGAAAGAATAAAATTATCGTAGCTAATAAAATATTTACTTGAATTTAAATAATTGAGATCCTTTTAATAGTAAGTCATACTTTTGTTTCATAGTTATTTTAAATTTTTATCTGTCCATACAGGAGACAGAAAACATATTAAAAAACCCATAAGTGATTTATTTTTTGTAAAATATAATGTTTCATAAAATGCAAAGTCCTGCTTTATATTTCAGATTCAAATAATGGTATATTTCAGAGAAATGATAGTTGAAATATTGATATTTCCTCATATATTAAACATGAAGAAACAACATTTTTAAAATTTTGAAAACAAATAACTTAATAATTTTAAGCAGTCATTTTCATTAAAATAAAAATGTTTCTGACTAAAAAAAAAGAAAGAAAAAAAAAATGAAACCGTACATAAAAAAAAGAAAATATGATAAGGATACATGTATTTTGTGTTCTTAGTGTAATATTTTACATGTATAATAAGTTGATAGTTTTGATTTTTATGGCATATGGTTGTTAATCATTATGCAAATATATTATATAATTATATATGGAAGTACACAAATATTTGTAACGATACAACAATTTAAAAATAAATTTTTATATCCTTTCTGCAATTGTGAAATTAGAGATACGGAAAAACAAATTGGTTTAAAAATAGATTCATATTTTCTCGACACTTTAGAGACAATTTGCATTATTTTTGAAATAGGAATTTCCATAAAAAGAAGGATATATAATTTTTAAATGAAATCACAGCTGCATTCTAATTAAGGTTAACCAAAATTAACTTTGAAGTAATTTAACTATAAACTACATGCGTATAAACAAGAATGCAATTTCAAAAAATTTAAAATTTTGGATGAGAATTTACATATGTGTATCTAAACACCGTTCCCTAAGGAAATTAGTTAATAAACAATTCAAGCAAAAGTAGCAAATTCAATAATAATAATTATTATCAGCGATTGATATCTTATTATTATTTTTTTGGAAAATATTTAATATTGATTACAATCGATGCAACATTGAGAGTGCTACTTCTTCGTTAACATGATGGCATAATCTGAAAATTTAGTTATATTATTTGCATGCTGAAAATAATTTTTCAAAATCCTGTTGGGTGAACTGGTGAACATGGGGATATCAAATTTGTCATGACTCTTAGGAAGTACTATGCTTTTTAGTTAAATTTTTAATTAAAATTAATTCGAAATACTTTTGGTCAATTAATTGTAAGTATATTAATACATAAAAAGGATTTTTACACAGTTAAAATTTTTTTAAGTAATCTATTTAGTTATTTAATTTTATTTTATTAACCTTTTCCTTATTTTATTGATTTTTTTCCAAACTATTTTGAAGTATTTTTACAACCACATTTTTGTTGTTGTTTAATAACTGAATTTATACACACACGAATTTGATTATATTAAATGAACTGCTTTTGTATGCATGATCACATTGCTTCATAATTAAGAACATATTTTAAATATGAATTAAAGGTAAATGAGTCAAGCCTAAGGCAATATCAAATAGCTATCTATCGAATTAACGGTTTGAATTTTTTAAATTTTTTTAAAAAAATTATCATTAAAGTCAAAATGATGCATCGTCTGGATTGGCGTCAGACAGGCGCCTTTGGAATGCAAAGAGTTACATTTCCACCCTTTAATGTGCATCGTTTGCGATGTTTTTTTCTTCATGTTTAACTCGAATTCGCCGACAATTAATTCAATACTACTCCTACCCCCTACCCCATCTTTCGAGTTTGCCTTTTTAAATATTTAAAAAAAAAAACACACGTTTTGTGTACGAATAGAAATAAAAAATTTCGCAGATTTATGCAGATTTTTGAAAACTTATTAATAGGGTTAAATTTTGTTTCTAAATTTATGCCTTCATCTACTCTTTGTATTTTACTTAACGACCATCCATTCTACGGCAGCAATAAAACTTGGATTAAATTAAAACTGATGTTAGCTGCCTAGTTTAGTATTGCAAATGGATACTTATTCATTTGCTGTAAAAGTGTTTGTATTTTTTCTGAATAGGCTGTGCAAACGAATTAAAAATAAAACCAATGCACAAATTTTATTCAAAAGAATATATGTAAAACATTTCTTTGTGTATAATATATGCCTCTTTGGAAAGTCAGAAATTCTTGGGCCCTGAAACCGTATTATTCTACTATTCATATTTCATTTTGTGGCCCGCTAAGTTACAGCAATAACAGAAACAGTAATGAAATTATACAGTTTTGGTAGCTAAATTACTTCTAAAATTATTTCTTCATCTACGACTTGTGTTTTACTTTATATTCATCCCTTCTTAATTTGAATTAAATTAAGACTGGTGTATCTATATTTTTTTTCTGATCAATCGAAACGAATTGAAAATAAAACCAATTCACGAATTTTATGAAAATTTATACATATAAAAAATCTTTGTGTCTTATGCAATGTATAACATATGCCTCCTTAGGAAAATCAGAAATTCTCAGACTCTGAAAACGTGTGGTTCTACTGCTCATATTCCATAATTGTGGCCAGCAATAATAGAAACAGTAAACAACTTATACTGTGGTTGGTAGCTAAATTCCTTAAAAGGGCACTTACCAAGCGGCGATAAGTGACTATGCCTCGAAATTTGCCTACGTAAACAATGCCTGACTACAATTGTATTGGCCTAGTAAGCATGAGGCTCTAATTGAAAGGCAAGGTCAACGCGCTCAGCCACTTCCTATACTGAGAATCATAAGCCACAGAGTTTCGTCGCAAGATTTGCTTTGCTTCTTTATTTTATTAGCAGCGTAAATGTCAACTTCATGGTTTGACAGGGAGAAGAAAAATCAACATTCCTTTAAGGGCTTTTTTCTTTCTTCTCCGTTCTTTTTTTTGTTTTAAATTATACAGGGAGTTCCTAAAGTATGCCATATGTATTTTCAGATTAAACCAGTTGTTTAATATTCATTAACAGCAATGCTCAAGATTTTTTTTATGTTCGTGTAACCTGCATCAAAACATTGGAATCCATTGCGTTCATGTATGTATAGTGATCCTTCTCCCACATAACTGTGGACTGATTCTTTTTGTTTGGCAAACAAAAGTTGCGTACAACTGGAGAACTGAATCAGTTACAGTTTTGTTTATGTACCTTATACAGTCTTATAGTACAGTTTTTGCAAATATACATTCGTTTTTTAAAAGCAATCTTTCTTGAATTATAGAATAGTGAAAACAAACAGCGATAGTTTTACTTTTATTTTTGGGAAACAATTCTAAATTCATTCTTTTTTCTTCTGTTAATTGTTAGATAAAGAGAAAAAGTAAATGAAGTTCGAGTTTATTGATAATTAAAAGATAAATATTAATGATTTTGTATTGCGCATTTGAGTAGCAAACAAATTTACTTTACTTTATTTTCACATGCAAAAATTACTACTCTGATTTGGCCTTAAAATTTCGATGACTCCTGGTTTCAGATCTGAGCTAATAACAAGTCATTTTATAATTGCAAATGCTTGCCAGTAATTACAATGACTGTTACAGCCTATATGAAGGATATTCCACAAAAGAATTGAAGTGATACAGTAGCGGTTCACTTTAACTTATTGAAACAACTTAATAAGGTTTTAAAAATATTAGCTTATAATTTTTTTGATATATTGCGAATATACCTGTGTCCCGTTTTCATGAATTAAATTTCGTTACTAATATAGAGTTCTTTCCAATGAATATATTAGTCCTAACATTTTAATATTTCGACATAATTATGTTTTACCCATAATATTTTTGTATAGTTTTGTACACAAAAATATAAATGTCCTATATCATATCCCGCTTAAAATTCGAGGATAGACGGTATTAGAACACCTTAGCAAGCCCTAGTGTGTCATTATTCTTGCCAAATGAAACTTGGTGCATTATGAGGAATATTCATACCCCTATATATATATATATATATATTACCAGCAGAACAGTTGGTATGCATCCAGTTTGGGATAAAATGCATATCTGGACTTGCTCTGTATTCGTATCTATGTAAAAATAACAATTGAGGGCTGAAATGAATAAGATAAAAAAGTGATTTTATATGTGCTTTACATATAGAAACTGCGAATCCACATGGAATTTGGGATGTTAGCAAACAATGAGAAGAGTTGCTATTCTAAATGCCTCATCCTTCCTTTAATATACGATGAAGCTGGCTTGCTTCGTTTTGAATGTATTCCAAATGGAGGAGAAACTACTCCCTATGGTTACTAATGGGCTCTGTTAAAATATGAGCTCATACATATTTATGGGGTAACTGTTGTACTTAACAGATTGTTACTACTCAAGTTTTAACATCTAGTGACGTAGCTAATAACAGTTACTTTCGTGAATGTTCGTGTGTTTCTAATCGGAAATATATGTATTGCCTCAATAAGTCAACCCGTAAAAACTAAATTCTCAACTTAGATTTTCTTTGGTTGTTTGACTGCAGAAATAACCTCCTAACTGGACACTCAAATGGAATTTTCAGTCACTGAATTTTGTCGTTAGATGTATATCATCCTAAATAACTTGTTAAAAAATATTTCATTAGTTAATTAAACAGAATCACTGGGAAAAAATATGACATGTTTTTTTTTATTGAAACGATTATTTATTTTTCAGATTTCTTATATATTACCTGTACATAAGAATATTATTAAAAATCTTACAATGAAAATTCATGAAAATGACATGAAATCAAATATTCTCGGCATTTTTAAAAATGTTCTAAAATAATTCTTATTTACTTGTCACTACTGCTTTTTTAATCTGATAATTTTGATGTTCTGCAGGGGTAATTAGGGAAATAGTTATTAATTAAAGGAAGGAAAAGGATTAGGCTATTTTGAAATTGAAATGAAGGTGAATGAAGGTGAGAGACATATTCACCTGCACAACCCCTTTTTACTGGGGGGGGGGGCACATTCATGCAGATAGAACACAGAACAACCCTGCTCGAATTGGGACTCGAACCCGGGACGCCCAAATCATGGGGAAGACACTTTACCCCTATGCCAGGGCACCGGCTGGAACCAAATTATAACAATTAAATGCCAAAAATGTTTTTTGATCGATAAGCATGGAATTGTTTTGGCTGAAATGCAGTACAAAACAGAAATTCAAATCAACAATAAAAAAAGTCACCAATCTAAGTTAGCAAGATGATCAGGCAAGACTTTTAGTTCCTAGAAGAACCATAGGTTATTTTTCTGCATTTCGGGTGCATGGAATTCAATCACTTTACTGGTATTCCATAGTGACAGTGTAAAAACAATGCAGCTAAACATCATGAGCAGCTATAGAAGAGATTTTATTTTCAGTCCTCATATACTTTTCTGCTGGAAGACAGAACTATTTTAAGAACCAATAAAACGTTTATTTTTCGGCATTTAAAATGCATCGACTTCAATCACTGTCACAGGCTAAGCAGTAATCCAGATCCATGACAATGGGTAAACAGTCCAAAGAATAGAAATCTGATTGTTGTTTCTTCCCAACTCGGAAAGGCCCTTGAGAGTAAACCGATAGCCTTATTGCAATCTCCTTGATCTTGTTCTTTAACACTAAAAAGATCGAGAAAGTGTTAAGAGCCCCAGATAAGCAGAGTGTTTTAAAAATACCCCCAGAGGAAGATAACAATGATGGAAATATAAAAGAAATCGACATGCATTATATGTATAGAGTGGCCATAACGAACCCTAAACTATTCAAAGACGATATTGGCTACTGGGATTGTGTATTAATACACTTAATTTCATCCGAGTTTTATGAGAATGGGGATATCTTATTCTGGACATCAAAAAATAATAACTAAATAATAACATAATTCATCACCACATTTATCTATAGTTAATAATGGATTGCTATGGGAACATAATAGATAAACGAAAATTATTTTATATTCCCAATGTATATTTTATGAATAAAATACTTCAATCCAATAATAAAGTTAAAAATTAATATTAGCTTCAATCATACTTCAATCTAATAGTAATGTTAAAATAATAAATTATAACTAAAAAAATCCAAAGCTTAAATTAATGCGAAAAAATTAAAGAGGTTTCTCTTACCGTGCACTGTATAGGTCGCAAAATATCCTAATCTGTCACTGAATATAGACCTAGTTCTCTTTTAATATGACATCGTCCTGTTGGTGTGGAGCGAAACTATGGAAAAGGAGTGCAAGATCAGGTGTCGTTAACATCATCAAGCCATCATTCTTAATTATTAGACCATTTCCAAAAGAATTCTCGTTTCATTCAAAATAACGTTAACATAATTCGTAAAGTCAATGTAGCCAAACTAAATTAAATATAATAAATTGAATATATTAAACAAGAGAAGCATAGCTATGACTTGGTTCATGTTATAGGAATAACTTTAGGATACTATGCCCATTTTGGATTCCATCTCATTTAAAGTTCAAAAAAGTCGGTTCTCAAAGAAACTATCGGATAGAATTTATGCATTTGTCTCACATTTTTAACCGTTCGTAGTTATATAAGCAGTAAACACTTTTAGTTTCTTTTTTTAAATTTATTTACGTTCTTTTTTCTTCGAATGGAGAATTGCTCTCCCCCTTTCTTTACAAACTATGTTTATAAGGTTTTTTCCCTTAACTCTTTTGCAAATCTAAAATTTAGAGCGCTTATATTAAAAATTATGTTATAGATACGTTCTTGACGATAATAAAATCATAATATTAATCGTTTTAGTGTGCTAAAACTGGTGCTTATAATTTACCAGAGTCAAAGCATGTACGAATATGAAAGAAAAAATAAGTATGAAGCAAAATAATTGCTGAGGTAACCGGGTGTATGCTATCCTGTAAAATAGGATTTGTAATAAATAGTTGTAAAAAAAAAGAAATAACTTTGATTTGTCGAATACAATAGACCTAATCTGAAAGTTATAACATATTTTTCTTCATACTTGTCAAGATAAGATTTTGTAATATTTTTTTTTTCATTTTTCGGATCTACTATGCTTCTGAAACTTTATACACATGCAATTAGGAAGATAATACTATATTTTATTATCAAGATTACAATTAATCTATTAATTTAGCAAAATTTTGATTTCGTACAGTCTCATCATCTAGTTAGCAGCGGAAAAAAAATGTGAGTGAGTATTTGAAAGTTTCATAATAAAGGATTGACCATAAATAACGTTTCCCTTTTTGGAATGTTATTTATGATTAACCTTATTTATGGCCAGCCAAAAACTAATGAACGTGATGAAAACAATTATCGACTATGGAAGGCATAGAATAATAAATTTCATAAAAAAGTAAATAAGTCATCGTTAAGAGATGTGGTACTTATGAAGTAAAAATAGGTCATAAGAAAGCACAGAAAGTTTGTTTTGGAATTTTTTTTATTAGTATTCGAGTAATAAAACATGCGTGTACGTCCTAAAATAAAGGCATGCAATTTAGAATTCAGAGAGTAACCTTTTGTTTTTTATGATTGGTTTCCTCTGGCTCATATGCAACATTTCCAAAACGCTCGCTTTCGTTGTTTACTAAATATTAAATCGACGATTTCTTTTTATTTTTTTTGCGGGATTTTTCTTAGAATTTTGTGGAATGTTCTTGCTTTATACAATTTGCTTATAAAACTTGGTTTAGTTCACTTCATTTGTTTTGGTCGTACATGTCTCCAAACAACGAAAATTATTTTATGACCATATTCTACATTTCTTATCATGAATAAGAAACAAAAAACATTTTTTTTAGATCTTTAATGGAATACTCTTATTAAATTTATTTAGTTTAAATAAAATTGTTCTTATTAAATTAAAATATGACTGTATGAAGTGGCATATCAGTGAATTAAATAACTTTTAAAACGTAACTGAACTAAAGCTACCTTTGTTTAGGTAGCATGGTACACTTTGTTACATAGTCGCTCGAACTTGGTTCAAAAACTAAAAAAACTTTCTAGTACAACACGACATCTTGTAAAGTGTTTCAAAAATTTGAAAAATCGCTGAATTGCATTTCCCCATTTAGTTATATCATTTTGAATGATTTGGAATTCATCAGAATTTCTAATAGTAAGAGAAAATGGCAAAACAAACTTTGTAAAAAATCAACTATGAATATGTTACTATGATTCAGGGCTCGAATGTGCACATAACATTAAATACTTTGCTAAAAACAAGTATAAGTCATTTTCTCGAAAAATTCTTGTATGCTATCTAATAAAAGTGTTTTTTCTCCATCTTGTATAAAATTGTAAACCTTTCGAATGCCATGAATGCCAACAACATAGAGAGCTCAAATTTTTATTTTCACACTTGTGAATTATGTGAGAAAAGAAAACCTATATTCAGGCATTAATTGCAAATCATTGAAGAACAATATCTACTAAAAATCAACCCAATCTTTGGTATGAATCTATGGCACAATTTTTTTATTGATCAATCCCGAGAATGTGGTTAATACATAAGTACCAAAAAATTGAATGTCTATTTTGAATTTCATTTTTTTCCGTCTGATGAAAATCCAGTTTTATTCAAAACTACAAATGTAGTTACAAGTCTGCATACCAAATTTCATTTACCTAAGTTGCTACATTTTTATCAGATCTTTGACATATATTTGCGTCGCATTGACTTATATCACTTATATGCATACGAAAGTACAAGCTGATAAACGGTCAAATTGTTGATGTTTTTGGCTTAAAATTTGATAAGAATTTATATTTTATATGATACACTTGTGAACCAAATTTCATCTGTTAATCTTTATATAGTTAATCATCAACCATTTGTAATCGAACAACGGAATTTCTCTGATTGAATTTCACTCAAAATTTAATAAAAATCGATAAATACAGAGCATAATACATATATAAGATATTATCCAAATAGTTAAAAACGTTTTTTCAATTTTTATTTATAGAGATATTGGCATAATTTCAACATTTTTCAAAGTTGTTTTTGACTTTGTCTGATCTCAAAAATGTATTATCTTCTTTAGGTATGTATGTATTATCTTCTTTTCGAAGAAATGTATTATCTTCTTTTCGGTACCTTTTGTACAGGAGAAAGTAAAAAGCATACCAAAGGTTCTGGTTTAATTACACTCAGGAAGAATTTTGAAATGATTATTTTTTCTTTTTCAAAATATACTTTAAAAAGGATCGGAATTATTTGATATCAAATAACAGAATTGAAACAAATAAAGAAATGATCTGATGTAACTGAAAAGAAACGTCAGATTTCATTATTATTTTCTTGCATACGTAGTATATAGAAAATATAATAATCACCAAAAAATGCGAACTCGAGGTTTTGACGAATCTCCACTTTACAGACCATCCTGAATTCGAAAAACACATTTTTGGAAAATGTCAATTTGTTTGTGACAAAGATAACTCAAAAAGGCTTTAAGCTAGACGTTTGAAATTCGATGTACACTCTTCACACCACATTTGCAAATTTCCGTCAAATTTTAAATAAAATCTCTTTAGAGGAAGTACGTCCGTCTTTTTGTTCGAATTATAAGTTAACACTAACATTACAAAACGAAGAGACCTAGATAGATAAAATTCAATACACAGATTTAAGCATCTATAGTGTAGACACATGTTACATTTTGAGACAAATCGAAATGTGGATTGACTCTATGTCGGTCTGTACTTTCAGAAACATGTAAAAGCCCTTATTCAAAAATGACTTAAATATCAAATTTGTAATAGGATTTTGTGACAAAAAGAGCAATGTTGGTCTCAAAAGGTCGAGAAAAACGTGTCTAAAACAAAAATTTGAACTTTGTATAAAATTAACCTATGCCAGGAACTAACTGCCAAATAACTAGCGAAAGATGACGTGATAGATTCAGTAAAAATGCTAAATTCATGCCAATGATTAATATTTTGTTATTATTACGTCAATAAGACATTCTCTGACATGATAAGTTTATCAGAGAGTATGCTAGAAAGTTTTAAGGAGACATTTCTCATTGGTTTCTTTTGTAAAAGATATACAGAAGGCGGGAAGATTTTGCAGGAGCTTCATATGATGATAATTTGCAAAAAAGAAATCGGTCTTGATGAACAAAAATGAGTAAATGATGAGCAAAACTGAGAACGAAAAAGGAACTAAATACAATAAGACGCTTTTTAAAACCAATAAAACGTTCGTTTGGTGAACATTGTTAGTTTAATTAAGATAAATATCAATAAATATTGTAATAGCATAAATCAGTTTCCATATTTGGAGTTTTATCGCTTTTTCCTTTTTTTTTCTTCTGATCTTTGATCTACATTCATATTGCACGCATTTGTAAGGACAGTATTTTCTAGAAGTATAGCAATTAAGACACTTGTATCAATTATGTCCTTCCCTTTTGTGAAATTTCATTTTGTTTATTATTTTGGAAATATCTGTCGATTTATAAATTTACCATAAGTAATAGAATAAAGTGTTGTCATATTTTATTCTTTATTCAGTTGTTAAAAATATTTTATTTTTAGTAATTGCTTAAAAGGTTTCAGCACTCTTAAATTTCAAATTTTTCGGTTTTTTTGAAAAAAAAATTTGTTAAAATCCCATTTTTTAATAACATTTTAATAACATACTTTTAATAACACTTTTTAAACATATTTTTAGCTCTGAAATTTTAACGTTACATAAAAATTTCTAGTGCTATAGAGGGAAAACAAACAAAGAAAAAACAACAGCACCAATTAAATAGCATATAGAAACTTCCCTTGCCAGAAAGTCTGACGACATACAATCGCAGCATTCTTTGATATACATAAGGACAAAAGGCTAAAATTTTCAAAAGAAACGTAACAATTTAAGCTAACTAAAGGCGATTCTTATGCTTCTGGAGATTTTCAATTTACATAATTTTATTCAGATTCCTTTTTTTTTACTATTTCTCAACTTTAATGTCATTTTTACAGGCAAAAAAAGTTTGCATGCAGGATATCTCAAAAACTACTTATCCAAATAATCTGAAATTTCATGCACATGCTAAAAATCAATTTATCCTATGACTTTTAGACGAACTATTTAAACTAAAAATTTTACATAAATTTTAATTAGTTAAAAAAATTGTATTATTTTTTTTTAAAAAGTTTAATAACAAGTATATATAACTTCAAAACTGAGCATTTTCCTACAAATTAATATTAATCATATAAATTTTGAACACATTTTTTAAAACAGAATCCTGCGTGCAGTAAAATGCTGATTTTTAAGTTTTTGAAAAAAATACCCAATTTATAATTCTTCATAACCTATTAATTTTTTCTTCAAATGATATGAAATAATGAGGTAAAGTAAATATATATGAATATTTTATGGTTAAATTCCAAATTTCATAATTATTATTTTATTTGTAAATTAGATTGGTTGAAAAATTTATGTTTTTTTTATTTGCTTCAATAGGTAATAGTTAAGACTTGTGAGATTTCTTAAGGATCAATAACACAATGAAAGTGTATAAACGAGGAAAAATATTATTTCAACATTTCATATTATACTTGTTTATATATATCAAGTAATTAAAAAAAAGCAAATGTGTAAAGGAAAAAAGCGCAAGTCTTTTGATGTTTCTAGTATTTCTAAATTTATATATTTTAAGTTTGATTATTATCGTTTTCCTAGAACTATTGAAATGAGAAGACTTAACATTTCATAATAATGACATAAAATATTTTCCTGCTATTGCAAAATGCCGTTTCTTTCCTCGGGACCGAGGTTTCTTATTTCATTGGCTGATTTATATTCAAGATATGGCGGGTCGTTTTACGTTCGGCGAGATCAAAAGTACTGATTTCTTCTTGAGAGTCTTTCTTAACCCATTTTGCTTCGCAGAAACTCCTTAGTGAAAACTACTTTATCGAGATTGGATATTTATTTTTGACTCCAAGGTCACTTATTTTATGCAGCCATTGTTCACTAATTTTATACAAAACCACTTGTTAGAGCTCAAAAGCAATACATCATTTCCATTAAAGAATTTTTTAAAAACAAAATAAGGTCCAATAACGCATTTTAAGTTTTAAAGGAATTTAATAGCATCAATCATATCATGCGAACCTTACTTTTCTTCCTGGAAGTTTAGAAAAATAGATACAGGAAATGTGAAATTTCCAATCGATAATGAGGAAAATTTTGTAATAAAAATATTGAATTTTTGAACTTCAAGGTACTCAAAAATTCTAATAGCTAAGCTTAAATTTTAAGTATTAGGCTATCTGTTTTGTTGTATAGAGTGCAGACTTAAAGTGACCTTATATTTATGGAAGCCTCTTGCGTTTATATTTAGTTTTGATAAAACTTTCAATAATAAATTATTTATTTTGTATTAGTATCTATCTAATAATTGATATTAAAACTTTATAAAATTGTATAAATTTTGTTTAAGTTCAAACATATAATGCATAATGATGAATATAGTTTGTTTGTGTGCTGTTGCTCATTAAAAGCTCATGTTGAGATAGATTGTGGTTGTAAGGAAGGGATTAATTTGTTATTCTTATCATTATGCATGTTTTAGAGCTATTAAAGAAATAGATTCTTTTATTAACGAAAGCAAAATGAATTTCAGTTGAATCAAACTCTCAAATCTAATAGTGATTAAAAAAAGAGCCATGATCAGATGATGTAGATAACATTTGAAACAATTCTTTATCTCCAACCTGCAGTGTCTCTCCAACCAACCGCATCAATCTTATCATCCACTAGGTCCACAAAGACGATAGATATTTGTTAAATTCAGATATTTGAACCTAAAGCTTGTAGATGAGAAGATGTGATTTTATCAACTAACCACAGCAACCTGAAGTGTAGTGTAAAAATATTTCTTCTTTGTAATAGACTTAATCCAGTATAGCAAATAAATCAACCACTTACGTCTTAAAACCGCATACTAAATTTTATTGGACCAGCCTTTCGCGTTTTTGAGTTATCTTGTTTAAATTCATAAGAAGAGATTGTAAATCCTATTGAATATTTGGCTCAAAATTCGATTCTGAACATCAAATTTTGGTAATAAAATCATACATTTAAGCTAACTGTATTTAATGCTTTTATTAAATATCGTGTATACATAAACCTGTAAAGGCCGATAAAATTCAAATTTCCCCCCCCGAATTTCAGAGGTATAAAGTGTGAAGAACCATTAAAATATCTAGATCAAAATTATTGTCGATTACAATACATTATATTTATAAACAACCTATCATTGAAATAAATCATAGAAAAATTACTGGCAGGAAATAAATGTTTTTTTTAACTGTTAGTTAGGGGCAAAAAAGGATCTACAATGTTCTTTGTAGGTGAGTGTGTAGGGGCATAGGCATATAACTGCGTTGTAAATTCTCTACAAGATATCTGAAGTTGTACAATGAATGTAAAGAATAATAGATTTATTTGAGTTTTTAAAATTAAACGTGATGAATGGGGTATTGAATAATTGCAGTAGGCAGAACATAGCCTTCTCTGCCATTTGAATATAGGAATAATAAAGTCTCATCGCCAGACTAGCAGTGGCTGGGAGTAGGCTTAAAAAAAGTTTTTTTCTTCTTTCAAACTGAAATGTAACCCCCGGGGGGATACCTCGAAATGAGGATGAGATGCTTCCGGTATGGTGGTTGGATCTCGCCAACCCGGTGGGCACAGTAATAGGTGGGGGTTATGGTCCTCCCATAGATGACGGGACGTACTCCCTTCGGAGAGGGTTGTACCGGGGTCGGTGATGGCTATTAGAACCCAACTATAGTTCCCGCTAGTGTTGTTGTAGCGGCTGTTCAGTCATTCAGTCTTGAGAAGTTAATTCGTGTGCCTTAGTGGCGGGTCGGAGGTCAGTGATTGGACTTCAAACTGAAAAGTGGCCTAATGGATATTGACTTTATTTCTGAGAAAGGTTAAAGTAGTATAAATCTGGGAGAGTGGCATTCAAAAGTCGCCATCATCATCTAATAAGGCCTCTAAATTTCAAGGTCTTACACAGTCCTCTGTCAATTTATAAATGAGGCATCAGACTAAATAAATATTTGAAGCACTGAATACTAAATTAATTATTATAAGACCCTAATCATTGATTATTATAAGACAAAAGAAAAAAGTTTTTCAAGAGAGGAAATTTCGATTGAGGGAAATGATAAACTTGGGAAAAGTATAATTTGTAGATATGTGAGCGTGATAATTCAAAAATAAAATAAGCCAAAAAGGTGAATTTTAACCTGCGATCCTTATGCCAGAATTATAGATTTGCATATAACTATATAAGAATTCCAATGATTAATGGTTAGTTTTGTCTGGTTGTACTGTTGTCTACACGTAGAGATGAAAAAACTCAATACCGCAACTAAATCGATCAATTAAATTTTGTATTTAAGATCTGCACCAAATTTTGGATCAAATTTGCCAACAGCAGAAATGTATTTTTTCCAAAAAACAAACTCTATCACAATCATTAAATGACGAAAGTAAGCTGCAAATATGTCGTAAAATCGAAATATAAGGAAATGTCGCGAAAAGAACCAGGTCGGCCGGTCAGCTTAAGATAAGGAATAATATATGTTTCTTACTTTCAAGGGGAATTGTTGGATGTGTGGGGCCCACATACCATTGCTTTACCTTGGGGCCCTGCTTGGTTCTCGATGGTTTGAGAAGAATTCTTCTAGTTTTTATGCAATAATTTTTCTCTCTGGCCAAATTGATGTACATAAATAGTTTGCCATCGTGATTTGAGGAGAACATCAGTATCTAAGTCAAAAACTGTATTGACTGTTAATTGGTATATTTTATTGACCTTGCGATGGCAAATAATGCATTGGATACCTTTATTGTCTAACGCCATAAAAGATTTTAAGTGTGAAATAGTTACACAAATATCCTGCCATCGCAACATCAATGCTGGGGCCTCAACTCATCTTTATATGATTCCACAGTGATAAGTTTCATAAAACTTATCAATGTCTTTATTTTGATATTTTCATATTCAAACATTTTTTTTTGAAATACTGATTGTCAATTTAAAAATGTCTATTCATTTTTTTAAGAATATAGTTACATATATTTTTTTTTCTGTTCTGTTTAGAACAGTGGTGGGGAAACTTTTTTTAAGATGGGCCATTTGTAATAACTAGACGATCGTAGCGGGCCAAAGAATAATGCTTAATCGTTAAAAAATTTGTGTTCTATAAACATATACATATATTATTACACACACTTATTATTTTAATAGTAAAAAAGCAAAAGGTAAGAAAATTATAAGTACAAAATATAAAATTAATTTAGCGTAGTTCTTGATGTGAAGTATTATCACTTGATTTTCTGGTGTCATTACTGGTTGATGGTGCATGAGAAAAATTAAATTGAAACTGTTTTATCAAAATTTCATCATAGTCCGGTTCCATTTGCGAAGCAGAAATTCTTAAAACTGATGAAAGGTGCTCATCTGTAATTCTGTTTCTTAAAGAAGTTTTCCTAAGCTTCATTGTTGAAAAGATTTGTTCGCATATATAAGATGAGCCGAACATTGTCATTATCTTCATTGCATGAGTAATTAGAATGTGTTCAAATGTGTTAGTAAGAATGCTTTCAAACATTCTCAAGACGGCACTCTTAAACGGGCCGGATTAAACCTTTCCGCGGACCGTAGTTTCCCCATCACTGGTTTAGAAGCTATTACTGGCGTTTGGAAATTTTGTATCAATATCAATTTTTTTTTAAAAAGGCTTTCAAAATTTTTTTTTTGCATCAAATTTGATCGAAATTATTAATTTATTGACCTTTGGCTTTTAGTGAAGCGGATTTGAGCCCGAAAAAATTCCCGAGTTTCTTAAATTACAATATTTTTTTCTTATTATCTTTAAGTTTGATTGGTGATTTTAATTACATACGATCAGGGTCTTTGATTTGAAGATGTTAATGAGAAACGAATTGCCTGAAATATAAATTCATTCAATCTTTACTAAAAATTAAGTCCAGTATTTGTGCTAGCATTCTGTTGGGTGAGAATATATATGTCTGAATGAATTTTAAGAATTAAATGCAATTATGATTAATTAATAATTGAATGACATTTTAGGGACCTACTGTGATAACTCTTGAAAATATCATGATTAAAACAAAGTTTCACACTACATTAAATTTTTTAAAATTATTTTCTTCTTAATGATAGCAGTTCAATTCTGCAAATTTTCCTTGAATCTCAGAAATACTTTATTATTTTTTTGCTTAATTTTCAAAAATAAATTCATAAATACAACAATTAATTCAACAATAAATCATTGTAGATGTCAAATTCAAACAATTTTAATCAAGAGATTCAATCTCGCAAATTTCAGTGATGTTATTTCATGGTTGATACCTCGGAATTTCCTTCCTAACAAAATCTCATTGTTGAAGGGAAGGATAATTTTGTTTAAGTATGTGCTTTGTATGTGTTATTTGCATACGGAATAAGAAAGTTAAATTACTGTACCACAAAAGTGAAAAAACAGGTAACTACGTAGTTATATTTTTAATGGACTGTAATAATGTAATGGGACATCATTATAATGATTCATATGCATAATGAATAAAGCTCAAATATATATATTTAAAATAATAAGGCTTTAGTATCTGCCACAATTTAATGCTTTTATACTTTTACTTTAGAGAATAAAGAACATTAAAGATTTAATTGGAATTTTCATCAACATTAAACCATTCATTAAAGATTTAATTGGAAATAAATTAACAAGTATTCACAGATACTCAGCTGATCTCAATAACTTAGTTAAAATAATTAGCAGAAAAAAATTTCAACTTATCAAATTTTGGCAATTGGCAAAATATGAAAAGAAACTATTTATCGCCAAAGTAGATAATCAGCCATTTATGGTACAGAAGAGCTCGAACTGGCAAAAAAAGTAGGCGAGGCATAGCAAAAACGTCATACGTAAATGATCCAGGATTTGCTTGAGAGAAGTGACGTAATTGCGAATGCTTTTCAGATCTAACTCTCGCTGTGCATGTTTTTGCAGATTCGGGCGAGAATAGTATCCTATATTTGGCTGTTTATCGCTAAAGAGTAATTATTTCAACCACTTTAAAAAGTATTAACGGAGTAAAATTTAGTTTTGGTTTTGAATTCGCATATTTTTTTCAAAACTGATGAATCAAATTCCAACTATTTTTCAAAGACTGATATTTGTAATGCTATGTTTGCTTGCTATTGAAATGCCTTGGGTTTTGAATGGCTATTCTGTTGAATCCACTTCAAAAAAAAATTTAATAAGACGTCAGAAAGTGGGAAGTAAATTTGAAAAACTTTTATATAATTACCAAAAATTGAAAAATGCATTGACTAAAAGAGTCAGTGTTTTGATTTTTGATATAAGCGTCCTGGATAATTTATTTAGCGATAAATTTCATTAAGAGAATAAGGCAGCCTGAATATTTAATATTTTTACCTTACTGTTTATTCTAGTTTCTCTTCACAATTTTATTCGAAATTAATATCCTGTGGTATTAATTTGCGCTTATTGTTATTTAATTGTCATTAAAAGACTAGAAGATGGGAATTATCATTTTAAGGTGTTGATCATACATTAAATGAAATATAGGAAGAATAACAATTAATTAGTGGAGTAAGAATAGTTAGAATAACAGCATAGAATTAATTCACTTACAGCATAACATTTGTGCCTATTAAATATATATTATGTAGAAGGGACCCAATAAAATTTATGAATACTGTACCATTATATATTTAGATATTCATATAAATAATAGTGATAGGGATTCATATAGATAATAAAACAGAACATTTCAAATTATAACCAAATTTTATTCATAAGAATAATTTATTTCTTGAATTCTGTAAGCATTTGAAATGAGCTAGAAGGTGGTGGGTCTGATGCCACTTGGTCAAACCAAGCACGAATGAGCGGAGCTCTTTCGTATTAAGGCAGAGGTGTGCGCCATTCGTTGTTAACGAGCACCGTTAAGGTGACAGTTCGACTTTGCTCGAACACACACGACACAACCCTTTTTAGGGGGCGGTCGAACTCATTCATACACTCATTGATCCATCCGCAAGTCAGAATTTAGATCCAAATCAGAGGCCGACTCATCCCTGATTCAGCACCCCCAGAGGTATAACTTGTTATGGGAACTTGGAGGACTTTGCAGTCACGACATATTTAAATGGCTCCAACTGCCATGAATCGACACGGCTGTCTTTGGCAGAGACGAGGACAGAACTCGCTACTTTTAGGTTACGAGACTGATACTCTACCAACCAGGCTACCGCGGCCCAGGAGCTAGAAGGAAAAACCTTTTATGCATTAACTTGATTTTAAATATCAATAATTTATTTCATCCGTATAATAATTTATTTGCAGTAAGATTTAGTCCCAACAGTTGTAATCTCAGATATGGAGAATTCCGGGTGTTCTCGCTTTCCAAGTTGTTACATTAAAACTATAGGGGTGAGTTACTTTCACTTCCATGACAAGACGTACTTTTTGTGGAAGGAGGCTGAATAATATATAGAGATGATCATTAGAATTCAACTAGCTCCTGTCTCTGTACATTCGTTTCGACTGTCACTCAAGTACTCTGTAAGCCTTCGAAAGTCTGGATTAATTTTGTTATGATAACAGTAAGAGTTTAACTCATAATAATACATACATAAGTAAGAGTTAAACACATAATGTGATAACACAGTAATAGTTAAAACATATTGATTATAGTTCCTTTATCATCTGGCATGCCTATTATGACGTTACCATTATCTTGTAGAATGGGGATTTTGATATCATAATGAAAAGGTCTTTGGTGAGTATGGAGTATCAGAGATAAAATTGGAAGTTCGATGTTATACTTTAGTGTAATTAATTGCTGACAACGGGTTTGAATGATTCATGTGTATATTAAAGGATTTATTTTATTAATAAATATGCTCATGAATAAATTTTACAGAGACAGATAAAGCGGTTTTATTTACAATACAATTTTATGAGATTATAATTTAAGTTAACATTAATTTTCTTTTTTTTTTTGCATTTTATGCAGTATCTAAAAGAGTGTTTGACAAAGTGATTGATAATTCAACATTTAAACCTTAGGAGGGGTAGAAATAGTGAAGGGTTAAGTCCTTGTGAGGATCAATAGATAATATATGTTACTGTTGATTTCATTCTCTGTATACACAGAATGGTAAGACTTGCAACGTGAACTATTAAAATTTCCTTTCCCTGGAGGATGATATTTAAATCGCCAACTAAACCTCAAACTTCCATTCACATCAACGAAAATTTGATTACTGATGGAATATTTAAATTTCGGTATCATGTTATATCAACAGATTTCTTTATTTTTATAAATAGAAAGATATCACTGCTGAAGCCATTTAAATTTCTCTTGGCACATAAATTTAAAGTATTTGCTCTCAATGAGTGGAAAGTTTTATTATTGTGGTTATGCAATTTTTTTTTTAGAATTTAACAATGTAATAGCAGGAGTTATAAATATACAATTGTGTATAACTTAAAGACGTCATTTGGGGTTTGCCAGAGGATCTTCGAAGGAGTAGAAGTAATACTAATTAAAAACAGCTATTTATTTAACGATTTTATTAAGGCATCTTTAGGCTATATTTTATATTTGGTCATTCAATCGTATACAACAGCAACCCAAAGATCTTATCATTCACAATTATACATGTTTCATAATGTCACGATTATACAAGCAATACATGTCGGTGAATACTTTTAAAAGCACCCCGGATTTGGTAGATATTTGCAGCGAGAGACAATTGCGACAATGTCAGTATTTGCAATCTGTTTCGCGTTCTATTTTTAAAAAACCTTGAGCCGAAATCTGACTGTAAGCTGGCGAGCAATATTCACCTACCCGATTAATATTACTTATGTACAATAATTGATGCCTAATTTTGTACTTTTTATTTCCTCCAAATAATTGGCAAATTGGAACACGAAATATCTTCATTAATTTCATATTGTTTAGAAATGAAAGATGGAAGTTTTCACGTGAAATTTACATTTTATTTCGAGGAATCTCTTCATGCATATTGGATTGTAGAGAATCTTTACATTTTTGACTTGTCTGAGTTGAAAAAATAAAGTTTAAAAATTATATAATTTTGTCTCGATTTTGGTTTTTAAATGTAGCCATCAATATATGCAATATTTGGTGTATGTAGCATTTTCCCTCAAATTAAAACTTTGTAGGCAATCTCTCATTCAACTATACTTGACCGCCTATCGATCTCCAGTCTGTGAGGATTTAAATGTGACAGCTAGAATACGCAGACCAAAGAATTTGATTCATAGTCGAATTTTAATGCATTGACCTTATAAGTTAAATTTCGCCTTAACAATGTATATATGTTTTAAATTTTGACAACGAACAAGGCTACCTACGGAACGGTCTGTTCTACCCATTCATAAGGTATAAGGGTTTAATTTGATTGATTGAATTGTTGAGACAACATTGGCGAGTACTAATGTTGAGTATTGAGGACCATCTCTGGTCCCGCTAAAACTCTTTCCGTGGGAAGCACGTCCTTTCATCAGCACTATCCATCGTTTCTGTATTCACTTGATTGGAGAGAACTAACCACTATGCCGAAAGACACTCACTCTCATATCGCAGGGAGAGCTCAAAGTTTGGTAAAAGAGGGAAAAAACAACAACAATTTATAAAATTAATATTGAGATTTATTCACTCAGTTCAAGTTTTATTCTCTGTACTATGGAATACGCAATCCGATATATTGCGTTAGTGCGCAAGAAAATCAAGGAAAGAAACATTTCGTGGCAATATCTTGATTTGCAATATGCCGATGGTAGAATTATTTCCTTGCGAAAAAAGCAGGTTTTCGAAACGTTTGATGGGAAAAAAATTTCAAAGAATATTCAAATTGCTGGTAAAAGGCTAGAAATCTTCTCAGGATAATTTGGTAATTGAATCTATTGATCATCGCTCCGAAGAGGCTATAATTCGATTAAAAATTTACTCACAGTCCACAAAAATTTCAAATATTTATTGGAATTTAATTGAATCAGTAAGATATTTCCTTCCATGAAATACTAATAAGTACTAATTAAATAACAAAAAAGTAAAACATTTAATGGATTAAAAGGTAAAAGCACACCATTTTATTTGCAGGTGAAATACTATAACCTACCATTTCTGAATCAAAATTCGATAAAGTGTTTTTTTCGGAAGCAAGACATTTTTTTGAATGTCATATAAAAAAATTCTATACAAATATTTATTAAATACAGCATATGAAATTTTATTAAATGCAATGTTGCCTTAATGGCGTCGGTGCATATTTTAGATGAATATACGACAGTAGATTATTAATTTAAAAAGTAACAATTGTTATTAAGTTATACAAATTGTTATTTCTTATGAAAGGTATGAAAATAACGGATGTGATCACAGATGTCAAATTGCACCTGCGAGATTTTCTTGCATTGAGTAAACGCAGCACTCCCAAAAGCTGCATCGTGAAACAGACCTACAGAGAAAAGAACAGCTGTTTTGCGAAGAAAGAGTTGCAGTGATGTCCGAATATGCTCATAACTTTCAGTCTGAGTATTATTTTTTTCAAACGCAAGGGAATGCTTATCTTTCTTACTTCGTAGGATAGTAGAAAAAAGCCACTATATGTTTTGGATCTTTTCCTTTAATAGATTTGGCTCAAAATTTGGCATTGGTCGACAATTTCATGATTAAAACACACATAATATTCCATTTATAACTTTAAAAAGAAGCTATTTCAACCCCCTTACCACAGAACTAAACTGTATAAAATGGGATTATTGTGACCGGCTGCTATGCTTATTAATAGTCCAACGTTTACTTAAGAGGACAACGCCAACAAAAGTTCAAAGAATCTTCAAATTATTGGTAAAAGGCTAGAAATCTTTTCTATTATTTTGTAATGTTTTTAAATTTTCAGGGTGTTGTAATATTTCGTTAAAATTATAGCGATTCATAATGTGTCTTTCTCTAATTTCATTGAGCATGCATTTTGAAAACATTTTTTTCCAATTTTTGAAACCAAATTAGATAAAGAATAAGATTTTAATTACAAGATCGCATGCGAAATTTCATTTATCACTTAATCATTTATCATTTTCAAGTCATTACTATTTTGAATTATCGCTGTGCATTCATGGGGAAATTAATCCCTATAAATGGTCAATCATTTGATCTTTAATTATCATTGTTAATTTGGTTTAAAATTTGATTCAGATCTATATCGTAGATTCCACAACTTTGCAAAATTTTATGAGCTCAATTTTTTGCGTTTTCTCGAGTTCATTTGTTTTCAAATGGATCGACAGACGATGCATTTCTTTCAAAGTCTGATAGAAAATGCAAATTTTGTGTAAAGGTTATATATGAAATATCATTTGTCTACCTCTAAAACTTTTTATTTTATCATTTTCACAAACAGGCGTATATAATTCATACTAGAGGGAATGACATTCCTGAAATTTTCTTGAGTATCTTCCAACAAAGGTCTAATCTCTTCCACTATAACTCCCCCCTTCTTATTTGGTTATACCATGTAGGTTACTATCATAGTTATGACCGAGAATATCTTGCAAGTCAAGAATAGGGATCTTTTGTAAGAATCTAGCCTTTTTACTTAATCTATCATAGGGATATGTAATTCCGTTCTCTTATTCTTGCTGATTTAAAGCATAATTTAACAAGGGATTATAACTGATTTAAGTTAATATATTTATGGATTATTGCGTTTATATGTATACGAAAGTATAGATAGGCAGATGATGATACCTGGGATCAAATTTTGATAAGAATCAACTTCCTATCCTAATTTGATAAGACTTTTGATAAGAATCTCAGATACCACAACCATGAAATCAATTTTTATTGTCCAACTTTGTGCAACTTTTTATATTTTGATGTTATCGAGTTTACTTGTGATTGAACAGACAAATTGACTTTCTCTAAATGGATTTTGCTCAAAATGTAATAGGAACCTACCAATGTGATCTAAAGTCTAAACACCAGATTTCATCCATTCCAGATCAAGGTGTTTTCGAGTTGTCGAGTTAACGGGGATATATAATGCTGAAAAGCGACTTCCAAGGTCAAGAAGATGTAAAACGTGGAGTTTGTCAAAATCACAAGATAAATCTTTTTATGATTATAAATCTTTTTTTTTCTTCTTTTTTTTTACTTACAGCATTTTGCAAGCCCTTTGGCGAACTGTCAGCGATTAAAGCGTAGTGAGCTGTAGCTTCTGAGGGCAAATCTCTTGAGCAACTGAAGGCAGAAGTCTGACTTCTATCTCAAATGGGCATAGCACTCACACAATCGCTTGTGCAGCCCCTTTTTACATGACATAACACCATCCTGGGCCACGGTATCTATAACACCAAATTATTTAACCAGCAGAAGATGGAAGGAACAAAAAGGGAAAAAAAAAGAGAAAGAAATGAAAATATAGAATAATAATAGTCCGTTTGTGTCTTGTGTTTTGATTTTCTTCGTGAGAATTGCACTTTTGAATGAATAATTTAATTGATTTTATCAAGTGGCAATTTGGTCTCAGTTATTGTGCAGTCCTGAAAATGTATTGGTATTTGTGAATATGGTTACTATGGAGTGGATCTTGCAGCCTGAAAGGGTATTCGATACAACTCTCCTGTGCCATTTTTTCTCAAAACTTGGTTTTGGATTCCTCACGTACCATCAGAGAGTCAGTAAGCATTCGGTGGCAAATGGGGATTCTATCTCCCCATAGCTACATTAAACCCCCTTTTATAGGAAGTTCTTTTACCCACTTCACAGACAGAGCGCAGGGTTAAAGAACAACCATGCCCGAGCCAGGACTCGAAACCGGGACAGCTCAGATCACAGGGAAGACGCGCTCATCCTAGGCCAGGTAGACAGCTTACAATTCTTTTCTCTACCTATATGAGAACATTAAAGCATATTTTTCGGACTGAGTGAAAACTGGAAAATACAGATTCGTCAAAATCTCTATTTCGAATAATTGACAATTACAATATTTTATATACTTCTTACACGAGGAAATAAAAAAAAATTTCATGAGTAATCGCATTATGGTAAATAAGTATCCAACCAAATATATTCTTACCACGCTTGAACACCCAAGGCTTAGTTATAATAGATCTTTAACACATTTTTTAAATGTTTTAACGGAATATTTTCTTCTTTTTTAGTACTTTATAAAAGGAATGCACTTCTAATCTAAAATGTGGCAATGGTTCCTGATATCATCATTTTGTTTACCGAGACCCGCGATCGCGGAAATCGACTCAGACTGACATATGTCAACGGAAATTGAGGTATCCGGCATACATATACTACTTGTTAAAAGTTAAAATCTCAGAAATAAATGCGTTTCCCGTTATAACATCGGATACACATCCGATAGTTATTTTTTTCCTACCAGTGTCAGGGAATGATGGAACCTCTAGGAATTTTGAAAATCATAGTGCCTTAAAATTACTTGGCGTCTCAATAATAACGTGTTAATAGCAATCATGTAATTGAAGTATGTATTTTTTACTGAAAACTGATATATCTAGAAATAATGATAAATAAGGTTTGTCTCTGTGTTCCTATGTGCGAGTTGCCGCTTTGCAAGTTAGACTGTTTGACTCAAAATTACCGAATTTGGAATATATATAAGTTGGGTGTAGATGAGAATATGAGTTTTAGAGCGATTTTATTAAAAGGTTAATTATTTAAAAATTAATTGCATTTTGAAATTTTTTGAAATTTTGAGCCTCTGAAAAGAGTTTGCACAATTATTTTTACATCATTTCAAAATGTTTCAAAAAATTATCTTTTTAATGATATCATTTTAATAACCTTGCTGACTTTCCCTGATTTTTGACTACTTAAAAAAATATTTCATATACATTTTTTTCACCTAAAATTCATTCAAAAAGTTTTCTTTGTTTCATCAAACATTTAATTGCTTAAGTTTCTTTCATTGTTGAAATATAAAGAAGAGAAATTATGTTTTATATGTCTTTAATCTTCTTCTGGCAAAAAATTTGAATTTTGGATAAGATCACGAATACCGTATACATATTTGCGAGCAATTCAAAAAGTTTTCTTTGTTTCATCAAACATTTAAACGCTTAAGTTTCTTTCATTGTTGAAATATAAAGAAGAGAAATTATGTTTTATATGTCTTTAATCTTCTTCTGGCAAAAAATTTGAATTTTGGATAAGATCACGAATACCGTATACATATTTGCGAGCAATAGTTATATCAATATATACCAATTTAAGTAAAACTTAAAATAGTTTGTAATCGCAAAATCATTTACAAAATTTTATGAATTTAAATCATTGTGTTTTTAAATTATAAGTTTTATATGCGTGTGAAAGTACAGACCAAGAAAATTCAAGGCCTTCACGGATATGGTTTCAAATTTGATAAGCATTTGCATTCTTGATGTTAGTTTTTTACTCCAAATTTTATCAATCAAATATTCCTATAAAGTTTTAATGCCAAATTTCATCAGTCTACTCAAAATGTTTCTTCAGTTGTAGTAATAACATATAGACAAACAGTCATAATGCTATTTTTTTTTTCTAATTTGTGTTGGTCTAAAAGGCGGAGATTAGACAAAATTTTGAATTCCATTTTATTAGGGATTACAATACTTATTTCGACATTTCGCATACAAGAAAATAGTTGAAAGAGAATTTGTAACCCCATGATAGTTAGTACATGGATGAATTTTTAATTGTTTTTGTAGAGTAATTTGTTTGATGTTTTAATAATTGGATTGGGCGCCAATTTGGAAGTTCCGGAGCATAACGGACATAAAAAGTATAAGAATATTAGAATAACATGTTCAATTTAGTTATTTTAATCGTTGTTCTTGCTTTAATTAATTTGTTCCGAGCGCACTGACTTTTTGAAAGCATTTTGAGAGATGGCTATTTAATAAGGCACAGTGTTTAGTTTCAAAATTAGTTTATAGGCAAATTAAAGCATTTCAAATTTTAATAATGGAAAGTAATTGTTCTTGATTAAACTCTGAGATTGAATTTCATTACTTGAAATATTCTGTATTATATAAATCTGAAATGCATTGAATTTAATTCAGTTGACATACATCATTTGATATATTTTGGCAATCATTTCACAACGAATGGCAACCGAACTTGAATACTTACATTTATTTTGAATTCTTGAAGAGGGTTTTTATTTATCAGTAATTTATGAATGCTTAAAATGCAGAAAAAATCGTTTAAGGTCGCGAAACTGTGATGTTTTCATGAAAAATCATATTAAACAAATCAAAGTCAAATCACCCTATGTCTTTTTTTTTGGGGGGGGGTATTCTTTTACATGACATATGTGATTTTCATCATCCCTCCAGTCAAAATATAAATAATGTATTTCGACTATCTCCAAATATTGTTAGTGCTGCTTTGAAGACGGACGCTATATTATTCTTTTCGTCAGTATTCTATTAAAAATCGTGCGCTCAAATTGCTCCAGAAATAATATAGTCGAAACCGAGACAACGACTCCTCTGTTTATAATGGCAGAGAAAAAAAAAATATTTTTTTTTGCCTTAAGAATTTTTTTCTGGAGTTTTGTATTCTAATGACAGTTCAACGAACGGATAATTGCAAAAGAAGGTCTTGAATAACAAATGTTATCGTTCTATCTAATATATACATAATGCACTTGAAAACATACTTCATAAAAATGCCAGAAGAAGCATAGTTCTTAGAAATTTTCAAGAATACTTACTTAAATCGGTGGTCCTGACATCATTTATTATTTAGACAAGGATTTGTGAACATTTTTTAACTCATGGTCTCTTTTAAATCATATAAATTTGCCCTAACCGAAAATATGCTTTTTTGCAATTCCAAATTTATACATATGTAGAAAAAAGTACGTCAATAAACTATGATTACTTCCATATAGAATTCTTTAGTATTTTAACCAGTGGGGAAGGATTTTGCTTGTTTTTTATTAAAGGAGTATTTCACTCTTTTGATTCTAATAACAAGAAATTCGTAATATGCAATTAATTGTAAAATTCTATCTGAAAATTTGAAATATTGTATCCTGATATTTGATACCATTACATACTAATGTAGTGGCTGTTATCTTGATCATGCTTAATAATCAATTAAATGAATTAAAGTTTCATAAATATTCATTCAAAAGCGAAGAGTTGACATTTAACGCCTTTTGACTTTTTAACCTTTTAACTAATTCCAACAGAAGGACTTCTATCT
The DNA here is from genome assembly GCA_026543055.1 of Argiope trifasciata. NCBI lineage: Eukaryota > Metazoa > Arthropoda > Arachnida > Araneae > Araneidae > Argiope > Argiope trifasciata. The sequence continues at coordinate 30,163 of JAPMOQ010035837.1, forward strand.
TAATTTATATGCTGGGTGAGTCATTTCCCTAATAATTTGTCACTTTCAGAGTTTTGTGATAAAAATTATATTACCCATCAACATTAAAAAAAAAGGCGAAATCTGCTAAATTATCAATACTCCAAACAAATCCTATTTCGGCGATAAAACAAACAACAAAGAATGTAAGCAAGAATCTCACGCTTTTTTTCTCCGTTTGATACTCTTCCGAGACTCATGCCGCTTTGCTCGCCAAATTTAAACTATTGCAATGGTATGAATGTATTAAAACTGCTTCTTGAAGATTTAAAAAATAACCTTTCTCGTATAATAATAAAAAATATTTCAAGAATTTATAAAAGAGATATATGGATATATAGCCAAGGCAATTTTTACGTAGAAGTATATTAAGTGAACTTTTATAATGTCATGCTTGTAGAAATACTTGCGAGAGTCAATTAAACTTTAACTTAAATGCACATTAATTATGCTTTAACCCATTAGGGTTCTAGATGTTAAAATTACATATGGTTTCAGTATGTGCCAATTTTATTTTGAAGCCCATGATAATCACTCTATTTGGGGATTATACACTTACTTTAAGAAGTCCTTTCTCAAAATAGCAATTTCATTAAAATTATATAGAGGTTTACGCTACATTCGTAAGCTTTTAAACTGTATTGTAATTTTACTATCTAAAATATAAAGAAGCTATCCCAGCCATTACGAGGGAAAAACTGAGATCATAAATTACTGTTGAAGTCGACACCGGTATATTTGTTTTATCTGAAATTTTTAAAGTATAGCTTTGTCGATGTCTAGATGTTTGATGTGGATTAAATACTTTCATTTGTAATATTTTTTTATTCTAAAAGCTGATTTTGGACAAATTATTTAAATATACACAATCCTTTTTATGATACTACACCATTTGTTGTCTGCCTTAAGTTTTAGTTACTTATCACGGGATTTAAAATGAAAGGTAGATCAGTTCTTTTATGTACTGCTAAGCATCTACTTTAAAAAATAAACAATATTTGAATCAGCAATTTCAAAAAAATAGTAGCAGAGTAGATCAGTGACTTACTGCGATAATATTTCAAAAGTACAATTTTCTATCAAATTTATTGTAGTATTTATCAAGAGTATTAGTTTCAAATTTTTTTTAAAAAAGGAAGAAAAAAATTCTACAAAAAGGAATTTAGTATCACTAAAAAGGTAAAAGTTTGAATTTCAAGATAATATCAGAATAACAGCATTTAATTTCTACTAAACTTTATACTTGATTAACTTTTTTACTTTGAAAAGTTCACTGTATTCTTTGTCTTGTCTTAAAAGATATTGCAAACGTGGAAAATTTTGACATATGCACGCCCCTTACATACATAGTCGTAATGTCTTTTTAAAATTTACTTTTACTAACACATTTATTTGCCTACTTATAAATTAAAGATTTTAAATCGACCTGCTTGTGACGCTCTCGTAGTTTAGCAGTCTCAATCAAACAGTTGAAATGTACCACAACATCTAATTTAAAGGCCCAAATTAAACAACCGTTTGTGGCTAAATCTGAGCTACTTGTAGGTAGGCATAAATACATGCTTTCTCAAAAGAATGATTTCACAAACCTCTTAACCTCACTGTAACATAAGCTACTTATTTTACATTACAAATATTTAATAAAACCTAATCAAAGATTCCTACCCATTCTAAGTATAGATTTAAATTCAGAAATTTTCTGGTATTCAGCTTTTGAATATTATTTAGGAAATCTCTTAGTCTTTCATTTACCAGCAGTTTACTGTAATTATGCTTTACTGTTTGCCGAAGTACTTTTTTATTATTGGTCACCAATGGATCAATATTATTCTTGCATGCAATAATAATCAACAAAAACGAATAAGTGCCAAGTGTGTCGCACGATGGGCAATATTTTTTACCTTGCCGGAAGTCAAAAATCGGGTATGGCACTGAAACAATATAGATTTCTAAGCAATGATTGATTAATTTACAGAAAGGCGGGACACTACGCAGATGTTACTACGAAGAGAAAGCCGATTTATGACCGCTAAGAATAAATGTTTGTGAAGGGAAAGTTACTGCGGTTATTAGAGTCATCCGGAGGATAAGCAGTTTGTTCAATTAATGTCAACATCTCCTTCACGTCAAAGGAAATTCGCGATCTTATTAAAGACAGATCAGACCTTACTTCATTCATAAAGATGGCTGAATCGCTGTGGCTTTCGTATTGATTTCTAAAGAATACAAATGTTGATATTCCTGGAACAAATATTGACGTTCTAAAGAAACAAGACTTTCGTAGCTACAGTTCTATGATGGAGGAACACGTCACGCAAATGCAGCACAGATTCTGGGGTAGGCGGTACAGATCAATTAGATAACCTTATTTCCTTTGTTAGCACATGGATATGTAAGAAATTCAATTATAAATTTAGAATAATTCTAAATTCTAAATTTAGAATTATACTTTATACAAATAAAATTGGTCAGGTTCTTGTAATGATTCATTACCTTCAATTAGCTATTAGAATATTTATTAATAACAAAAATCTGCTTCTATAGTATAGTGCTCAAAAGTAGATCCTAGGTCTGGTATCGTAATAGACAAATGAGCAGAGATACATTTTCTTGAAGTTAATAAAATAAAAACAGACCTTAAAACAGAACATCAATAAGTTTAAAAAATACGTTGTTAAAACTAATTGACCATTTAATAATTATAATGAAAAAACAGTCTCATAATGTACTACGTTTAGAGCGACAAAATACTTAAATTTACCATTCTAAAATGTGCAGTATTTTACAATGATCAACATTAAAATATTTTTGCAGCATATTATTGAAAGAATTATATGTAAAATCCTCACTATTGGATAATTTATATATATATATATATTTTTGTATGTGAAGTGAGGGGAAAAAAGGAAGAAATTTAATCTCAAGATTTTGACAAATCTCCAAGTTTAGATCTCCCCGTGAGTGTGAAGTCATTTTCAAAATTATATCGCTTTGTCTGTCCGCGTAGGAAGAAAAAAAAACATGTAATGGGCAAGAGAGTTAAAAGATTTTAATCTTGTAGGAGGTTTTGTAGATTTCAATCAAACTTTGTATAATATCTGCCGAAGAGAAGTGTATCTTTGCGGCCTTGAGCATTAGAACACATTAGCTTAAAAATACAACTAGTCAGCCAGATGAAATCTGGCATATGATTTTATTTATAAGATCATAAATCTGTATTAGATTTTCGCCAAATTCCTCACTTGATATATTTATTCGTGAAAATTTGTACCCAATAGCACAAAAATATTACTAGATAAATTTCAGTACTTGACCTCTGCACCAACACTTTGCCAAATTTTTTACCAAATACTTCAAAGAGTAAATTGCCAATCTGTCTGTCTGATTTTATGCATTTGATCATCATAACATAATTAGCGAGAATGATTTCCCCATAACTGTTTTTTGCATACTCAATAATAAAGATATTATTCCTCTTCTGCTGCATAAAATTGTGCACCTTGTGCAAAGGTGAAGCTCATATATTTATTTCCATAGCTCTGCTTTTTATAGAGCTGCCTCCATAGCATTGTAAAGAAAACTGTTACTTGTGTATTAATAGCTCGATATTTACGAACAAAAGTAACGAAATATTATTCTTAGCTGTTCTATTGAATCCTACGAGAAATGTCAGGTTATTTTTTCTCAATGTTATGTTGTTAATACGCAAAAACCAAAGTATCGAATATGGTTTTAACCAAATGTCAAATTTTATTTGTGTAAGCTTGTGCGTTTTTGAGCTATTGTATTTATAAAAAAAAAAGGTAGACAGATGATCAACTTTTTGACAAGTTTGGTTCCAAATTTCATACGGAATTAAATTTTAGATGCTAGACTCATGCACCAAATTTTTTCTACCCACTTCTGTAGTTTTATAGTTATTATGTTAACTTAAATTCGGGTAAATGGCAAATAGACCATTTCAGAATGGATTCTTTAAATATTTTGTGGAAATCTACAAATGTGATTATCATATATAGAATTTCATCTATCTAGTTCAAAGAATATTTGAATTATCGTGTTCACCTATAAACAATAAGAGATAATATCAAAAATGTCTTTTTGAGAATCAACGGATTCTGGCACGTAAAGATTAGTCAAATGTTCTGAGTTCGAATTTTTTGTTGATTGCCATAACCTTCTCTTTATATTCTTCACATAGAAAAAAAAATTCTAATTTTATTCGCATTCTGAAAATTATTTTGAAATTAGAACTCAAACAAAAACCAAATATGAGAGATGAACCAGCAGAGCACTTGGACTAAATACAATATGGGGAAATTGCAGATGGTTTAAAATTTGTTACATATCTACTATAAGGCCGATAAAACTATATTCTGTATTCACTTTGCTAACTTAGTTATCGTTCTCAAGTACATTTAAATCCTGTCTCCAGTCCTTCATGGAGGGCAAGTTTTGAAAAAATTCATTTTCTCTTCCTGAATTTCCAATATAAGATTTTTTAAAAGTTGGTATTATTTTTAATCTCTACATAAGCAGCTTTTAAACAGCGAATTTTGATAAATTGAAATAATAAAATATTTAATTACAAGGAATATTGAATAAAATTGGTAACAGTACATTGTCCCTACAAAAATTTAAAGGCAACCCTTTGAATTTAAAAGGAACTTTAACCAAAGTAGTACATAGTAAATCTAATACTATAATACGAGGAATGGTTGCCAAGTCGAAAATCGCCCCAGAATTAATAAACTCGGGTAAACTTGGGGTCTGGGGTTTTTGGCCACGAGGAATCGATTGGCGCCGGTTTTGAGCAGTTTGGAGTTACAGATAGGATATTTTCAAACTTTATTAGTTCGCCATAATGGCTACTTAAATTTTCAAGCGGTAACGTGCTGCCATCTATAGCCAATATGGCGAACTAATAAAGTTTTATGTTTATGCTGTTATAGGTTTATAATATGTTTCTTATGTATGTATATATGTTTGGTTTTTCTAAATAAATTTGTCAAAAATATTGAACTTCAACACACTTCAATCTTTACCTTTACTTTACCTTTGTATAGAATAGTTCCCTTTCCAAACTCTAACTTTGCTTAGAATAGTTTACAATGGTGCACTTTAACCGGTTATCTTTTCACCAATGGTTTCACAAATTTTCTTATGGCATGTATTGTTTTGATAAATCACAATTGAAAATTTAAATCTCCGAGTTAGCTTCGATACCTGTTTTCTCCGAGCGGAGCTCGGTCACCCGCTGGTATGAAAAATGTGATTAATTAATTACATATAGATAATTACATATGTGGTCGAAAATTTTTTGTATTACAAAACGACATATCTTGTTAGAATAATGAAATCTCTTTTCATATAAAACTTGCGAAAGGTAACAAATTTGGAATAAAAACAAGAGGATTATTCTAGAATTTAAACTATCCTCGATTTTAACTTGAACATGTTCGAGGTTGTGCCATTTTGTAAGTAAAATTTCTATAAAAACAAAATAAATAAATAAAGATTAAAGAAAGAAAGATTAAAAAAAAGATTTGCTGGCCTGCAAGCAGTTGCATACTTGTCAAAACGGCCCAGAATGCATTCAAATAGGCAGATTGGCAGTCAGCTAATTTACAGATTTGGTCTTTAATTTGAACATTCATATAAAACAATATGCCAAATGTCAGCCAATTAATTTTGTTGCGTTTTTGAATTATGAAGTTCATATGCACTCGGACGATCACGCAAACAATCACGCTGATGAATCTCGTCTATTTTTTTAAAAATCTTTCACGTAAGTATAAGAAAACAGAAGAAATGGAATTATTTTCAATATCTTTTTTAAATTTATTCCAATTATGTCCACCAAAAGTGATATGGAGTTCGTTGTTTGTATTAAACTTATCCTAAGCTACTTTAAAACTAGTCTAAAACTGAGCATTCAATTGTGTTATTTTCAGATAGACAATTGAAGGAAGGTTACCTATTGCATTGATTCTCATGCCAAGACGTCGGTAAAATTTCTTCAGTTCTTCACCGATCATAATCCTTAGAACCTAATGTTAATCCTAATTCACCCTTTGTTGGATCTTGTGAACAAGATAACTAGAGGAATTTTGTTTGGATTTTAACTGGGTCGAAATATGTTGTTAGAATGTAAAAATCTCGGAAGAATTTTAGAATGTCCCATCAAGCTCAAAGTGGGTAGAAATGGTGGTGCGGTGAAATTTACATTTCTAGACAACTTTCTTAGTATCGTTGAGAGAAAAATAAATCTAATTAGCGAAATTAGAGTTTATCCAATTAAGACGAATAACTTTGGTATTTAAAGGTTTCCTATGATTGAAATATCTTAGAAATCAGGGATGAAAAGTGATTTTTCACAGCTCTCATTTTGACTATTGCTAACATCAACAATTTATGTTTTCAGATAGCAATTTAGGTATAAAGGAATCTACTTTCGCCTTGCAGAGCGCGATTTTTTTTTATCACATGTTTTCTGAAAATGCAAACAGGAAAGGTTTGAAATAATTAAAACTTTGAAAAATGCCCCAGCTTCTATGTAGAATTTCACAAAAGAATATATTAAAATTGAATATACAAAATAAAGCCACGGAAGTTCATTTCAGTCTATGTTTAGCAAGGAAATGCGAGGAAAATTTTATTGCTTCGAATGTTCAGCTTCTTAACATATTCTCGCTGTCAAAAAGAGGATATTTTTAGAAGGATTAAGTTTTTTTTCAGAATTATATAACGCATCAAAACTGAAACTGAATTCGTTTTGACTGAATTATTCTTTAGAAACTTCATTCATAATAATAATAAAAGTAATAATAACTGTTTTATCGACAAAAGAATTCCGTATTCCAAGAGGAAATCATCCTTCATTATTATATTTCACTTTTTTTTATTTTAAATCGCTGTCACATCATTCCAAAATAATAGTAAACAATATTTTTACGACCCTCTACTCTGCATAAAAATCCCTTTGGCGATATAATTACCCATCTTGGCCATAATTGGCGGGAATTCTAAACAACAACCCTTTGAGTTCCTTGCTCCAGAGTAATGACCTGTAACTGGTCTCACAAACACTTCTGAGAGAGAGCTTAGCGCGGTATTTTCACTCATTTATTATTGTTTTTTTATTTTACAATTTGTATACTACACACGGAGTGCTGAGTGTAATTTTTTTTTCTGTTATTTTCTCGGACAAGTTAATGACACCTCGTCACGCATGCGATTTTTTTTTGACTTGATTGTTTCAGTATTTTTCAAAGATTTTTTTTTCTTTCTCTCTTTAGCATGACAGAGTAGCGTTACCTCCCAATTGCTTGAAAGGGATGCAGGTTGTTTTTCAAGGTCAAAAGAAACAAAAGTGATTTTTTTTTAATACTGAGTATTTAAAGGCTAGTAAAAACAAACAAACGAAAGTAAACTTTTATATGGATATTAAGAGATAAGCAGCATTTAGTATTAGATTTTTTTTCTCTTTAGGATATTTTTTTTTCAGCAAGCAGATGTTTGTGTACCGATTTTGTGGAAGATAGAATACTTTTACAATCTTCATGATTATATCTTAGATGAAAACAGAATAAATGAAAGCTGATCCACTTTAAAATCTGAATAATAACAACAAACGAAGATAACGAAATCCTTTTTTCCTTTTTCATTGCCTCCTGTTGAACAATTTTTTTTTGTTCTTCTTTACTTTCAGATGATTTTAAAAACTTATTAAAGTTGTTGTTCTATGATAAGCTAACGTCAAAGGTATATAAAAAAAACAATTTGAAATTTCGATATGCCAAAGGATTTTAGATGGGAAGTTTCCCCCCCCCTGCAGATGTTCCCTCCCCTCCAAGTTTTCTTAATTTTTTATTACAGTTATTAAAAATAATTTTATATAAAATTATTTTTTACCTTTTTTTATTTGAAATGTTCAAATGAAATTCTTATTGGATTTTATATAAAAGGCGGATTAAAAAGTGATGCCTTAAACTATCTGCTCATTTTTGAAATATGTACTATGTACTTTCATTCCTTTCAGAATAAAAAAAATTCCGCATCAATAATATTTTTTTTGATAATTTTCTGACAATGAAAGTTTAGTGAAATAAATCGAAAAAGACGAGGAAGAAAGCTTAGTTAATAATATTCTGTATATCTAATTTTTCTATTAATACCTTCGTATGAAGCTCACCTATTCCAAAGCGATTTTATTCATGAAATACATTAATATGGATGTTATAATATATATATCTTTGAATCTTACCTGAATATTAACAATAACAATACCTATTATTTAAATGTTTCTTGATAATTAATTATACGACATAATAACAAGTTAATATAAAAAATTAATTAGCATTAATGACTTATGAAAAAAATAATCAAACAGCACATTTTTCAACAAGGATTTTATTTCAATAATTTTTTTCTAATACAATCTTAATAAATTTTGAAAAAATCAAAATTATAGGTAAAGAAAGCAGTTTAATACTACTTACTTTTATCTGATTATTAGTAAAAAATTATTCTTGCTACTAAACGCCATTTTGATATAGTTTAAACCAGATAATATTTAACACATTTTATGAGATCTTTGACGTTATAGCATGCAGTTTTCTAACCGAATTGAATAATTAATAATCTCAATGATTTTTTAAAAATAAGTTTTAAAAAATTGAAATAGAAATTTGATTTTATAGAGCGAAACCTTACAAATATTTGATGGAATAATATTTGATTCGTCTGTCTTGCCTTAGTCTGGTTTGACTTTATCACCCTTTCATGTTTAATGAATTTTACTTAATTTCTAGAAATAAAACATTATTATGCTAAGCTAAAACGAAATTGAAAAATTCATTATAAAACTAGTTTAAGTGAAAACGGAACTTTTTCTTTGAAAAATTACCAACATTTTTTAAAGATTTTCATTTAAATATGGTGAAGTACATTTCCGAATGATTTGATTAAATGTTGACGTTGGTTTGAACATTATTAAACAATTAAATGCTATAAATTATATCCAAAACCAATTTAGAAAATGAAAGCAAGAATATAATTAATAAAACTGATAAACTAATTTAAAGTTATTTAAATTTTGTTAGAAGATAGAGGAAAGATGATCTGATTTATTCAGGAAAAATGTAAACATTTCACTTCATTAAAAATTCAATTAAAATTACGGAAAACACTTTTATAATGGTTACTAATCAAAAAGTAATTACATGTTAAATTGGATATTTTAACTCTAAAAGTCTTTGCTATAGAGCACTTTAAATGAGTTTATATGACACGTCACGTAGTTTATAGATAGTAATATCAACCAAAAAATATTCTTGAGCCAAACAGTTTGAATAATTAAAAGGACATACTTTATTTGCCCAAAACAATAAAGAAGAATACATTTTAATAACAACAACAAACCAAATCTAGAAAATATAAGGCTTTGTTGATAAGTCATTGCAGCGAAAAGTTTAATTAAATTACATTATCTCAAATACTAAGAGATGGGGGTTAGAAATTCAGTAAAATTGGACTCCGGTAAAGTAAGTGGGCTCGGATTACTATTTAAAGATACTTGAGGGAAGGATATAGAATTTAAGATATAAAAGTGAAATAAAGATAGAATATAAACGAAATTAGTAAACTACATACAAAATGCCGGAACAGAAAATGAGACATTTATAACCACAATAATTATTAGTTTTAATACTTATTCTTCTGATAGAATAATCAGATTATGAGCAATGCTAATGCATTTGTCATAAACAAGCTCGTTTGCGAAATTAGCAATTTAAGCTGAGTTTATACTTTAGCTTTTGAGGGTGAACCTCTGAGGGTTTGCCCTGAGCATCCGATGGCAGAAGTTTGACTTCTAGCTCTTATAAAGACGACTTTCACACACTCGCTTGCACAACCCCTTTTTACAGGGGATGGGGCTCTTTCATACACTTCATAGATGGAGCAGGGCAAAAAGCAACCATGTCCAAACCAGGATTCGAATCTAGGACGAACAGATCATAGTAAAGCTCTACCCCTAATCCAGGACGCCAGCTTGTGTCTACAGAGTTAAATAATAATAATAGTAAATGTTAAATTGAGACAAACCAAAATTTCTTCAAAATTTCACTCTTTCAATAAAAGTGCTAAATCAGGATTGTCTTTTCTAATCCGGAAGATCTAGTAACTTGAGGCATGTGCAACTGTAGATGACGTCAGTGTGTACGCATTAACAAAACTTTTAACGACTTTTCAGAACTGGTTAATAATAACACAAATATACACTTGCTATTGCCCAAAAAAACCTTGGAGACTGTAGTCCTTGAAGTAGTAATGTGAAACTAAGATGATGATTGTGTAATTCAAATTCTCAAGATAAGCCTTGAAATCAATTTTTTTTATAATACCTTTAAGCGGAAGCTAAGGAACTGCTATTAGTTTGAGAAAGGCCTATTAAATCCCATTTGGAAATCCTTAATCTTTTGCTTATTCAGAGCTCTGCCTAAGGATTTTTGAAAGTGCTGAACTGTGCATATAAATAAAATCTGTACATATAAATAAAATCATTGTTGAATGAACTGGTTTTGCGGGATACCACTACAAATGAATGTATCAGGAAAGTCTCTGTTTGAAGTAAAAACACTAATTTTGAAAATGGGTTAATTAAATGTGTAAATCTCATGGCTATAAAAGTTACCAAATATAATGCAAATTTATATTGTAAGCCTGAGTTTATAAAATATTACGTCTTTGCTAAGTGGGAAAATTTTCATCTATTTCGCTTAAAAGTGAATTGAAATAAATAAATATAATTGAAATAAAAAAGTATTTTTAATTAATAATAATGAGCTGTTTGAAGTTTTTATGTACATGACTTGTTTAGTAAATTTGTTCGTTGTATCTAAATAAAAATTATAATTAAGGGTGCATTTTCTTTTTTATTAATCCACACTATGTTGTTGGCACTGCAAAAATATTTTTGTCCCTAGATAAGATTATCAATGAAAACAGTTTTCTAACATAAGGCCCAAGAATATTGTTGATATCAATATTCTTTTAATATCAACAATATTCCTCGTATGTATTATATTTTGATGATATCAATATTACAATATCGTAAAAAAGCAATATTATAAATATTAAAAAATTATAATTATGCAAACTTTTTCAAAAAAAAAAATTCCCTTTTTTAGCTAAAAAAGTCCTATTCCAGCCAATTTGATTGGAATGTTTGATGTGAACAGAATGCCTCTTTTAGCCAATCCCTATATTGTAACACTTAAACTTGGGTAATTTTACAGCCTCGGCGAGAAAGCTCTTACTTACAACAAATTTCAAATGCTATAATCTTGCGAAACCGGATATCCTGCAAACGGTCCATCAACAAATCGATCCATGGTACTAGAACAATATCGTCAGTGGGAAAATCCGATGCTAATCATGTCAATACCACCTTTTTTTTCCACCAGTCTGAAACAATATCCCCGATTCAGGAGAACCCCTATCATCTGTCTCGCGTCCGGTCGGAACCCATATCCCTAGACGAGATCCCTCACCAAAGAAACAAATTACTCCTCGGTTTTTGTTTCTGTGGTGTTGTTTATCGGGGGTTAAGAAAGGAAACGGAAACCAGATGGCAGACGCAAAACGTGTCTCGGGAGACCACGGAAGTTAAGTGGATCGTTTGGCAGATGAGGCGTCTTTTTCCTCTGTCATGGTATCACCTGCTCCTGAGAGGCTTGGAGACTTGTGGCACTGTCCCGAAAGGGTTGAGTTGGGATGGTTCACTGACCAAATCAGAGAGTCAAGGATGCATTCCGCGGCAGGTCAGACGCGTGGCAACAATTAACTTTCACTAGCGCGCGAAATCGGAAACACATCAGTTGGTACCAGCAGTTGGTCTCGCCCAGGTTGAAGGCATACAATGGAAGAAACCTGTTTTTTTTGGCTGTTTTAGATGCAAATGGGAAAATGTGACGAAAGAGAGTTTAGGTTATGCATGTAAAGATAATACTGGATTTGCGAAACAGTTGGAGAGTTTAATGTTAGGCTGCCGTAGATAATGAGATGCTGCTGAAATAGACAAGAAGGATTTTAAGTTTATAAATAGTATAGAAAAAGTATAGTAATCGTCAAAAAAATCTGAACTCGAGATTATGATGAATCCCTCCGAGTTCTTAAAACTAATTTTTAGTAAATGACCATTTGTCTGTCTGTATGTAAGAAAGATTGGAATTAGACAGTTGAAATTTGGTATACGGTCTTTACACTTGTCCAATTTGCAAATTTCAATCAAATTTTGAATAAAATCTGTTTAGAAGAAATTCGTCTGTACAGCTGTTCGAATGTAAGTTAACATGATAATTAAAAAACGAAGAGAGCTAGAGTTATAAAATTCAATACATAGATTTAACATCTATAATGCAGACATTTTTCAATTTTTGAGCCAAATCGAACAAGGGGTTGACGGTCTGTCGGTCTGTACTTTTAGAAACATGTTAATCCGATTACTCAAAAAAGCAATATTTTACGTTTATCAAATCTGATATGGAATTTTGTGACTAAAATTATAAATTTGGATTAAATATTTTATTTCAAAACTTGTCTAAAACTTGCCCAAAACTTGTCTAAAATATAAATTCTATTTTCAGGTGTTGTTAAATGTGAAGGATTAATTGCTAAAAACTCACCAAGGATGGCATGATAGATTTAGTAAACATGGTAAATTCACTCAAAAGTTGATACTTCGTTATTAATGAATGTTAATCCTATATAAAGCGTTCTCTGGAATAACACCTTTATCAGAAAGTATGCGAGAAAGTTTTGTGGATACCATTCCAGCCATTATAATCCAGCCATGAAATTGTCACTCATTTAGTGAATTAATAAAGATATATGACACTCAGATTTAATTATTTGCTTTAATTCCACCTCCCATCATTATTTCCTCAATTTGTTGGAATTTTTAGGTGATTAAAAGACTACAGATTAAAAAGATCAAATGTTTCTGCTAAAAATATAGACTTTGCACTGATGCTTTGTTCATGAATTGTTATAGGATTCAAATCTTTGAATCTAAGAGTATTTTTGAATGCCATCGAATGCCTGTGGCCACCAACCCATTGTTTAAAAATTTATAATTTACGGAAAAATTCACCGTTTCAGAGTGTTGATAATTTGACATAGCATACGTTGGACAGCTACTGAGAGTTTCATTTATAAAGTAGAAAATAGCTTCTTTCAAAATCTACTTAAAATATCTGTCACCTTTTAATATATTACTATCAGGGCCCGATTTAGTTTAATTAGGGTTCGGGTCAAAAACTTCTTTGGAGGGCTCCCTCTGTTTCACTAATTCAGAAATGAAGAACTTTACAGAGAACTTGCCAATAATATTTTTAGATTTGAGGCCCTCTCTGATGTGGGGGCCATGGGCCCCTGCCTTTGTCGGGCCCTGATTATTGTAGTGCTAGCAATTTCAGCAAAATTATTTCTTAACATGCAACACTTTACATTATAAGAAAACTAATTTTGATGATAAACGTAACATATGATTCACGATGATTTTATGTTATTTCAAAAATAGACATTTTGAGTACTGATGCATCATCTGTCTGTTTTGTGCGGGTGACAGCATAAAGTCTTTCTCATCACTTTCTTTTATGTCACTTTTGCAGCAATTTATATTCAATTTATTGGAAATCACCCAAATTTGTAGCATTGAATACATAACAATTTAATGGAATTCGTATTAAAAATCATAATTGTGTAGTTAAATATATCCTATGAATGCAAACTGAGCATGTATAATCTTGCAGCGAAGCATGTCAAATTTATTTTGCAAATAAACCATATTTAATCATTTTAATGTTACATTTATTTTTAAGTCACATAATGCTCATTGCGATGATGGTCCTTCAGTCTGCAATGAGTTGCAGACTGAATGGTCTGTATATGGTGGTCTGCATATTAATGTGTCTGCATAATTAAAATTTTCAATTTTTATACGTTTTCCTTATTAATTTGTAGCTTTTCTGTTTAATGACAGTAGGTGTGGTCACTCCAAAACTATCTCGTATACTTTCCGCTAAAATGATAATTATCTATGGGTATAAATTTGTTAACCTTGGGTAAGATGAATGCTTTGCATATTATGGCGAACAATAAAGAAATATAGATCTTCGACATGAATTTTGCATTTTTATCAAATCTATCATGCGACTTTGTATTCTTGAATGGCAAAATTTGACACGAAGCATCAGTTAAGAGTCATAAAATAATATATTAAATTTGGTTTAAGTCAGTATAAAGAATGAATATAATGTCAATATAATTAATGTGTAATGAATTATTTACATTCAGGCGAAAGTGCAGGCCAACAGGCAATCAATCTTTTGACAGATTTTGTTCAAAATTTTTTATGAATCTATTTCGGTTATTTGTATGCTAAATTTATGTTTCAAATTATTTATGCAGCTCATTAATTTTATAGTCATCTCAAGTTCTCTTATACTTGGAGAGTAAGACAAAAATACCTTCTCCAAATGTATTTCGTTCAAAATGTGACGGAAATTTATAAATTAGTCCATATATCAAATTTCATTTCCAACTCAAAATGTTTTTTTGGGCTATCGTGTTCTCGGACCGACCGAAATAGTATCAAAGATAAGTTTTTCGAACTTAGAATGTCTGAAATATGCAGAATTTACAAAATCCCGAGTTCGAATTGTTTGACGATTACAATATTCTGTCTGTAAAAAGTATGTAGGATTTTTAGAACAAAAATTTAACAATATTCCTGAAATGTCTTTAATTGTAAATGAAACAAACACTTTTTGAAATTTATGCACCTTCCTTTCTTTAAATGTTAATTTTATAATGCTTATATTTTTGAGGAATGTCATGCTGGTATTTCAACACTCACAACTATAGACGTATGAATCATTCACATACATTTTCCGGATACGCCTTTGGAAACAGGATGTTTTGAATCTAAGCATCAATTGTTAAGAAAGAATTCCCACGACGCACCTGAAACTATTAGCAAAAGAAAAAGAGATATAATTATCGTTTAAAAGCAAAGTCACAAAACCGGAAGATTAAATTTTCAATCAAACAAGAAAGCTTAAACCGTTAAAGGGGGGATGAGGCAAAAGAAAAAAAGAAGAAAACAAAACCACCCTTCTGGTTTTTATTCTGTACCAGACATACTGTCTGTCATTGAAATATCTTGTCTGCAAACACTTCCTGATAGAGGCGGTTTTAAAAGTTTAAAATTTCTCTTTGCAAGAAGAGAATAAAGTTCTTCTAAGGCATAATTTTTTTTGAAATGAGTTCGCATGATGTCATCCAAGGTTATTCAAATGCAGACTTCCCCGACCAGGAAACGCCGCTTCTGGGATAGATTTTGAAAAACAAAACTCGAGGCGACCGGTTCCGAAACCACAACGAAAAGCTCAAGCCACCAAGATGGATGTTGCTGGATGGCCAATGACTTGCAGGGAATGGGAAGACAATCTATAGTAGGCATTACAGGTCACTCTGCGGTTGTCTGATTTTAAATGGAATACCTTATCACTCCAGGAAGTTCATAACATATGATGAAGGGTCTGCAAAGACTATGCCTAGATAATAATCGGTAATAAAAAAAATTCTCATGCCTATACTTGGATACTGAAAAAATTCACATGAATACGACTTCCAGGAAACATTAAATATTTAATGATTGGATAATGTCATTAACTGCCTGTAAAATTTTGAGAAATTATCTACTTCATGTGAAAGAACATGTAAATTATTCAACTGGGATTGAATGTTGGTTTGGTTTAAGACGGTGGGAAACATAAGGTGCAAAACAATAGGCTGTTAACACTTTAACTGTTGTCTTTTTGTAGAAATCTAACAATAATATTTATTAGTTTTAGTATTTTGTTAAGATTTATCAGTAATAAGTTAAAAAATGTTTTTGTTAATAGTAAAAAAATGTTTAAACATTTCAATTAGTATAAGCGCCATTTTTGTTATCGAAAAATACCTTTTGGTCGATAGAGAAGTTTTAAGATCTAAATTTAGAAGCTATAATGTTAATACAAAATACTCATTTAGGCAGTTCGATGGTGATCAGCGCAGTAAAATAAGACTGCTATTAAGATATTAGAAACAATTGTTTTAATTAAATATTATCTTTGTAGTGAACTATCATAACAGAAATATTAATTTCTTAAGTTTAAAATAGGAAATATGAAGATATTTTAAATTTAAAAAATGATATTTAAGATTACTTACTGTATTGTGTTGTTTTAAATTTGATACAAATATGTGTGTATATTTTAATTTAAAAAAATGTATATTTTAAATAACTTTAAAACGTTTATACCATTTTCGCAATTTTCTTCTACCTTTCATATTAATTTCCCTCCCTAAAGAGATTTTACTTTGTTCTCTTAGAAATTTCTTACATCTCCTTTCAGGTATTAAATAAGACAATTTGCTCACATTATGATAAAAATTTAAAAAGAGTGAAAAAATGGAGCTTTTTATTTAATTAGGAGGTATAAGTAAGATGTTGGGCAATTTATTAAGTCTCGTAAGTGTCATTTTTTATATTTTTATTCATTCCTTTAAATTTATATGATAAATATTTTTCGACTGTGTTTAATTAGAGAGCAATTTGATTGAGTTTCCGTCTTGATCAAATAAGATCTAGAATTATCTCCATAAAATAAGGCCTCATTTAAGTCTTTTCTGCTTTAGGCTCTGGTAAAACCAAAATTTGCATTTTATGCAAATATTTTATATGGTCAAGATGAATAATCGAATGCATATTTTTATCTGATATAGCTGACATGTAGGGTTGACACTACAGTCTTCTACTCCACATTAACCAGAGACCATCGACAACTATGGCCACAAACTAGCGTCTATGTAAAGTGACTCTACTCTAATGAGTGATATTGATAGATGTTAACAGTAACATCTATCGGTTATACTAATGTGTGGCAGTAGTTGTCGCCGATTTTTGTGGATAACCTTTACTTTGTATAAAAAAGAAAAAGGGATAAAGAATGGTAGTTTTCGAACTAGGTTGTTAGGCTGAGAACTGCTTGCAAGTAATCAATAAAAGTTTCATTTTTCTTAATTCTCAAATAAATACATTTAGGAAATATACAAAATGTCTAATAATATTTATTTTATTTGTCAAATATAATTTTCAATTTACCATGTTTCTTTATAAACTTTGAATTCCTGCTTCAAAGATATTTTTTGTACAAAAATGAATGTCCTAATTTTTGAGTCACAATAAAAAGATATAAAATACATTTTCTTAAATTTAATAATTTAATCTAAAGTAAATCCTTTACTAGATTACTAAACTAAAAAAAATTAATTGAAAAGTGAAATTAAATTAACCAGTTGAGCCACATCATTATAGATACAACATAGGACAGCAAAATATCTCTCATTGAATATAGTTGCTTACAAAACATCAGGTAATACGGAGTTGAATGCCATATATAGTCAGGCTTACTATTTGATTAAGATATCACGTGATTTAGTACCACAGACAAGGAAAATGTTTTGATACCAACTGAAAGAGTTATCAGTTTGAAAAGATCTGCTAATTTTTGCTTATTGGAATAGGACCGAAAAGAATGGTTCAGTTTACCCTATTGTGTCAAAATGTGATGGTTATCCTGCTCTAAACCTCTTAAACTGTTTATCAAAAGGAACATAAGAAGCCTGCATTTTGTACTTGTCAATATTAGAAACTTTCCCATTATCATGAATACCTTATGATCCATCTAGTTCTTCATATTTGTGTTAATGTGTTTTTCTTCAAACATCTGAAACTCACAAGAGACACTCTAACTGTTAACAGCTGCCTTAAATTTATTTCAATCCCTAATATTACTTCAAAATGGGTCTTATTATTTCTAAATCAAACAAACTGTTTCAAAATGTTACCATAAATATGATACACTAAGGACTAGGATTGATTAAACATTTATATTTGTATATTTTGCTAATTAACTTTTCCTCAAAATTTACATTTAGAATTAGAAACAGTCACTCTAGATATATTGATTCGTGATTTCACGTTTGTGATAATGCATGCTTCTTGAAATAATTGAAACTGACCACTGACAATCTAACTGTTGATAACCGCTTTGAGACCCGTCCAAAAGTGAAACCTCTTCATAACAAAACGAAAATAAAGACTGTTTCAAAGTATAATAATAAAGAAGAATCCCCAAGGGCCAAGATTCAAATTCATTCTTGTATTCATACATTTCATTAATTATGCGCAATTTCGCCGAACTTACATTAAAAGTTTTTTTGCAATTAACGCTTAAATTTTTCTACAAACAATAACATGCTCTTTTATTTTCTTGTTTCTCGACAAAAGATTTTGAAAGAGAATTATCCTTCACGTTCTCATATATTAATGCTCTGAAAGTCTATACAATTGTTTATTTTCATACAATAAAGTGATGTAATGTTTTCAGTTTAATTAGTAACTAATCACTTGATTTTAGTTTCATTTTGATTTATTTTGAATGAAACCATCAGATAATACATGAAAGAAAACGACTGTAAAGTAAGAAAAGCTAGTGGATGTAATCTCCATTAAACCTTTTCGCATACTTCCGAATATTAGTCATGTCTCCCTTCTTTTGCATTTAAAACTGTGAACCTTAGGCTCGGGCTATATGCCATGAATTCCCAGATCTTTATTTCATAGCGGAGAGCTGTATACTTCGTAAATAAAATGCTACTTGTGTACTAACTGCAGACCTCTATAGAACATTAGTTACGAAAGATCAATCGTTGCCGTGAATTTTTCTTTTTGAATGGAGTTAGAATACGATTTTTTCCGATTTAACGCTGCTGTATCGTTAGTATACAAGTATATGAAAATCAAATATATATTTTGGACGACTATTTTCCTGATCTTTGAAATACCAATTTGAGATAAATTTTATACAGTTGTTACCATAAGATCATATACCAAATCTTATTTATACTAATCATATTAAAATAAATTATATTTCAGTTATGTATGTATGTAAAAGCAAAGACAGATAAATCTTGATGCATTTGGTTCCAAATTCGATACAAACCTATGTTATATATGCTAAATCTGTGTACTTAGTTTTATACATTCTTATCTTTATGTTTTCTAATTATTGTGTTTGCTTTATTTAGACAGTCAGATAAAAAAGACCTCCTTTGAATTTCCGTTCAAAATTAGTCGGAAATTCATACATTTACCATATACCTTCATGCGTTAGCTAAAGCATCCTTTAAAATGTCATTTTTACAGAGATACAGACAGACAGACTTAATATTAATTTTTTACTATTGAAATGTAAAGATTCATCAAAATTTCGATGTAAAATACTTTGGCGATTTCAATAATTTCTCTTTGTAATAAAGATTAAGTGATAAAAAAGATTATAGGAACTCTTTTTAGTTATTCTATTTTATATGAAGTATTTATGCCAGTATATCAAGCTATTACAACTTTGCTAACTCACAAAGCTCTGATTTAAAATGATATGTTTCTTATACCAATGTGTTGGAGGGTTTATTGAGCTATTGAGCTCAAAACGTTTATTATCTCTGATTGTTGCTATTAATAGGAGAACGTGGTATTGCTGATCAAATTCAAAGCAAAAACGGAAAATCTTAATATTTAAATGAAGGCATAATTTTAGGCATGCTAGGCACCGAATATGAAGGAAAAATGAAACATAATACTTATTATTACTTTATAAAATAATCAGCAACATCATTTCACCGATCCATACTGGAGTTATGTGAAAAAAGTAAGTGGACTGTCTTCATCCTAAGCGTCTGAATTTTCTAACTCATCTGGTTATCTTGTATCGTAAGTTTTGATTTCGACATTATTCACTTTTTACAATTTTTTTAAAGAATCTCGAGAAAAGTTTTATTCGTAAGGAAGGATTTCAATACTGGTATACCGGGTTGCCGAATACCGGTATTTTGAGCCATTGGTAAAATTTTGCAATACCGGTTTTTACAAGTTAAAAAACTGTTTTTTCGGTATTTACTAGAAATTTGCTAAATTATCTTCACTATGTGTTCAGGGATCGCCAACATAACAAATAGTATACATTTTTTTTATATTTCCCTTATAGGCGAAATTAATTAGACTGAGAATACCGAGTTGTATCGGATAATCAAGAGAATTAATTAACAAATAAACATTGTTTTATTATTTTTTCTATAATTTCCATTACCTGTATTAAAATCGGGATACTAAGATTTAAAAAATATCGAACTTTTGGTCAGATATGGCAATCCCTATTCGAAAGCCATTAACGATAAGAAGTTGTAAGTAATTGCGAATACCAATGTCCAGGACACATCACGACGACAAATTTACCTTACTACAAAGATATATTTCTTAAAAATATGTCTTTTTTAAAAAATTGTGTTGTATTATAACCGCATAAGATCCTTGTTACCTTTCGGATCCAGTATACTCGCGCTACATATTTAATACTTTTCTTTTAATCCTCGCAGTGTTGCCAGGAGATCAAAGAACCGGAAAAGGGGTCTTAAAGCTATGGGAACATTTACTCGTCCATAACTAAGTAACGTATGGTGGAGTAAACTACCTTATGGTACGACGTTCTGGTAACGTTCCAAGCAATTTCGCGAATGTTTGCGGTTTCCGGTAAAATGCTCGGCCTTTCTGTTGTAGGATGTGCTTAGTTTGAGTTATCGTTAAGGATAATGTTCGAAATACTATTCAGCATAGAAGGATAATGGTAGAGATAATGTGGAAGATAGAATTTACACTATTTCTTACATTATACTCCAATATGATCTATATAAGAAACCAGCAACTCATTTGTTACTACGGTTACTAGGTGTCCGACTACGTTCAAAGGAAAAAATTTGATTTTTTAAAAACTATTTTTGGTTTTCAAATGTATTATCCATTATAAACACTATAAATACAAAAACATTATTTGAAAATATAATATATTTTGAGAAATAGGAAAATATGTGGTCAATTTTAGTGAAATTTAACCAAAACGGTTAGCATTCTACACAAAAATGTAATGCAACAATTCTATTTTTCTTTGTACACAAATTATAGAATACAATGATGAATGAAATGAACCAAAATCTGAGAAACATTTTGAGAAGCAAAGAAGTTATGGGGAAAAATATACGTATAGATCCATTTTTCCCATAAATTCACAACTTCAATTTTCTAAAAACACCTATAACAAAAAAGTATTTCATCAACAATAAAACTTTTGGTTCATTTCATTGCCTATATTATTTGAAACAGACGCTGAAATTTTTACGTAAGTACCTCTATTAGTTTTTGGGATATCATGTGAATGGTCGATAATTTTTATGAAAATTAAAATGGAAGTGAAAGACAAATTTTAGCCGAAAAATAAATTTTGCTTAAAATTCCTCTGGATAATGGGTTAGAGCTTCCTTTTCTAATAAAAACAAACTGTTTTGGAAAGATAAAGTTTGGATGACAAGAAATAACACTTTTTTTAAAAAAAATCGTCAATGTGGTCGAATACCAATGTTTGAAACGTAGTTGGACACCTTAATCCAATTTACGTTAAACACTTTTATGTTTTGAATATATATTCTCTATCCTAGGAGATAAATTAATCAATATATGTCTTTTATACTCATTGCATTCAATCAATACATTTTTCCTAAACATAATTTTATTTTTACCCATGAGAAGTACATCACACATTGACATCACTGATTCGTTTTGAGACGAATCTGAATGACTGAACCTCTACAATATTAGAGGGATACAATGTTAAGTCCTAAAAATCATTACTGGCCAAGGGATAAGATTTACCATGGGAAATATGTCCCATCATATGTAGAGAATAGTCGATCCCACACCATTTATGTACAAATCTTGGAGACGATAATGAACCACCATGGTGGAAGCTTCTCTTCCTCGTATCTGAGTTGCCCTCGATGGGAGGCCCTCAAAGTATATAAGAAAGTATTATATGTGTCAAAACATTTAAACTTGAGATTTTGATCAATTTTTTTGGCATTTTTTCATCGTTCTTCATAATCCTGAATACGAAAAAGCATTAGAAAAATAATTTCGATCTGTCTGTGGAGACGATAGCTCAAAAGCACTTTAACTTAGAACTTGGAAAGTTTATTTAAAACCAAATTTATATATTTCTATTTCTGTTTGAATGAAATCCATGCAAGGAAGACTATCTGTTCAATCTTTCAAAGTATACTGAACAGGGTACTAAACATAGAGAGATGTAACGATAAAACTGGTTTGCATATTTAGTATTTATTTTTTGTTAATCCGTATCAAATTTGTAAGCTAACATATGTAGAAGTTAACCGCTTGTAGATTTGCACACTCGCTTGCATTCAAACGTAATATCTCATGAATTCAATGATTTAAATAATTGAAACTCGATTTGTAATTTGGCAACAACAGCTTTAGGGAATGTCAAATTTTGGCAAGATAAAAAAAAAAAATCTAGATGCTAGATTCAGGCTAAAGAAAATCTTAAATTTTATAGCTATTTTTGCTATGCTAAGCTTCCGTGATTTTTAACTACGACCAGAAATTTTATACAGAGAGAGGGATATAAGAATTTTATTGAAGAGTATGCGAGAAAATTCCGAGGAGGTCATTCTCTCCAATTTTTCTAGTAATTTCAATTTTTTTTTTTTTTACTTTAGGGAAAAGACATAATCGAGAGGAAGTATTGTTTGTAATCGTCAAAACATTCTAAAAATGTCTGTCTGTTCTTAGCAAAGATAACTAAAAAAAGTTTTGAATTATTTGAACTAGACAGATGAAATTAGGTATATGGACTTTGAACTAGATTTGCAAATTTCTATGAAATTTTGGTAACCTGATCTGACGAAGCCCGTCTGTTCAGCTGTTTGAATATAAGTTAACACGACGGTTACAAAATGAAGAGAGCTAGACAGATAAAATTTGGTACACAGATCTAAAATTTTTAAAGTAGACATTTGTTAAATTAAAACCATATCCAACAGCGAGTTGCCGTTTGTTGGTCTGTACTTCCAGAAACATATAAGCGAGATAACTAAAAATGTTATTACATAAATATATTAATTTTTTTACTGAATTGTGGGTCTACAAGTGCAGTTTTGTGCCAAATTTTTATTTCAATCGATTGAGTAAAACATGTAACTACCAGATTCGATGGTATTAATAAGGCATAAAAGGAATTAATCGTCGAATAATTCGCTTAGGATGACCCGATACAATAAATAAAAATGCTAAATTCACTCCAAAAGTTAATATTTCGTAACTGTTGTATGCCAGTTTCATGCAAGTCGTTCTCAAGCATGACAAATTTATTAGAAAGTATACGAGAACGTTTACGGAGACACTCAGGTTGAATTACTTTATTTATTTGAAAAATTATTTCACTATTATCCATTTATCCGCTATGCTTGAAAGTATCTGCAATCACAGAACTGACAAGAAAATAAAATAAAGAAAAATAGTTATCAAAAAATAGTTATAAATTAATGTACTTTAAGTTGATGATTACTGGTAATTTTTATAATTGTTAGGGGGAGGTAACTAATGATTATTTTTCGCTATCTATTAGAAAAATAATCGATAATAATAAAAAAATTATGATTTCATATATAAGAAACATATATTAGGTTGGGGAATAAGTTCGTAGTATTTTTATATTTACGATGTTTTCCAACGATTTTTTTGCTGTTTGACAAAGTGTATGGTATTCATTCGATAGGGCTCTTTCTGCTCTACAAAACTGTGCTAATCATCTTTTGGGGTAATTTAATTTTTAATTACTTTTAAGGCTTAGAAATGGAATATTTAGGAGGTAAAAATCAACATTTTCGACACCTGCTCTACTTCGCTTTTCATCCAGACCAAAAAGCTGCTTAAGCAGCACGGTACATTTGCAACGAATGCGGAGAAGATATCATAAGCAAGTCTGGTCAATCCTGAACTCCACCCAAAGAAGACCATGATCTGTGTTTGTGAGGGGGGGGCTGTGAGGGCATGGTGTGCTGGGAAATGCTCGAAAGGAATGTTACGGTCCCCCAGGGGCTCTACATATCCCAGCTACACCGCATGAAAGAGGCTATGCGACTGGAAAGACCCCATTGACAAGGCCAAACCATACTCCTTCATGACGACGCCAAGCCCCATGTTGCAGAAGTCGTCAAAGCCTAACTCCAAGAGCTTGAATGGAGGTCTTTCAGCATCTCCCGTATTCTCCGGATCTTGGGCCGTTGGATTACCATCTTTTCCGCTCCCTGTCCTACTATGTGAGGGGCGTTACCTTCGACAATAAAGAGGGTCTTAAAAACCAGACCGGGTGATTTTTGGAGGAACGGCATCGACAAATCAGTCGAGAGGTGGGAGGAGGCTGTAAACAATAGCGGAGAATACATAATCGATTGTTATTACTTATGATTTTCTTTAAAAAAAGTCTTTGATAAAAACCCTACGAACTTATTCCTCAACCCAACATATACTTAAACATATATAAACACACAGTGGCTCAAAAAATGAAATTACACTTTAATTTTACTAGATAAATCCGATTTTCAATATAAAATTTTCAACACACTACTGAGAAGTGCAAAAATATTTCTATTTTTACACATGACAAATGGCTTAATTTAGAGTAAAAATAAAGAAAAATAAACGAAAAAGTTTTAAACGGAAAATTTTCAGAAGCATTTAAAAAAATACTCAGATTTTTGCCTAAAAAAATTGAGAGTAATCTAACGAAAATTTTTCAATATCTCTCATAGAAACAAAATGACGCTGCTAAGTTGCAAGTCTGGGCTTTTATAATGGCCTCTAAACATCATGGTTTCGATTAGACCAATTTTTGATGGTATCTGAAGATATTTTATACCATTTTTTTGCAACACTTGTTTTAAACGGGATTTGTTTCTAATTTTGTGTTTTTGAACCTATTTTATTGAGTATGGCCCACAATATATGATAATATTCAATAGCATTGATGACGGACGTTGAAAAAAACGTTTAGAGATCATTATAAATGGCCATAGACATGCGACTTAGCAGTGAAACTTTGTTTCTTTGCGAGACATTGCAAAATTTTCATTGGTGTACTCTCAATTTTTTTTAAGCAAAAAGCTGAGTTTGTTTATTAAAAATGCTTTAAAAAAATTTCAGGTTAGAAGTTTTCGCTAATTTTTCTTTGTTTTTACTCTAAATTAAACCATTTGTTATGTGTAAAAATAGAAACATGTTTGCACTTCTCGGTAATGTGTTATTGATATTGAAAGTTGGATTTATTAATTGAAAGAAAGATTTACTCTAAAGTTTTTGAGCCACTGTATATGCATGTATATATACTATGTGTATGTTTTGTAATGTCTGCTGATGGTTAAATATTCTTTACTATCCAGAGCAATGTTCAAAATATATTAAAAAAAGAAATAACTCGATGTTATTTTTAACACTAACATAATTAAATAATAAGATGCAATTAAATAAAAGAACGATGAAACAGTTTAGTTAACAAAAATTACATTTTAAAACCAATAATGCATTATATTCCCTTTTCTAAACTTTCGAAGTGTTGAATAATGGTTGAGGAATGAGTTTATAGAGCCGGAACTTTATATTTGTTTTCATTGAAATGATGCACCCATAATGAATTTCAAAACGAAGTTCACAATAAAATAAATTTGCTGATGATTCATTATAAGAGAATTTTCAATTGGTTTGTGAAAAAGTTTGCTGTTTATCTTCAAATGTGAATGAATGATGCGTTTTTACCTGGTGCGATCATTTCCGCGAATTCAAGTAGGTGAATACCTGAATTGGAATGAATTCAGTATGAATCATCTTCAGACGCCGAGGGAAAACCTCGTGCTATTTTCATTTTCTTCGCTTTTGATGACTTTATTCAGAGATAACAGATGGTCGTAAATTATGATGTTATGTTTGTAAACGGATTGAAGTAAAATCCTGGGTTAATATATTTTTGCTCAGTTTCCAAAAGATGGTCCTCCTCGATTATTTTGATTTGCCACAAACAAAAATAAATTGAAATATGGAATAAGTTTTTATGTTAAAGCGAATTGTAATGTTTTATATATGAACAATATATAAAATAACAATAAACCATACCCAATCCTGTTATGGTTTTGACTACTTTAGTTAGAGTAATGTCTTGTTTTGTAGTTGCACGAGAGTTTCAGTTAAATTTTGTAATACTGAAACATTTGATAACAATACCATAAAACATTGGAATTGAAACTGTGACATTAGACGTGTATTAAATCTTAGATATGAAATTCTGAGCATTTGCTGGGAACAAATTCTATTTTTACTTCTCAAAGATTAATAGATTTCGAAAGTGTCATGCACAGCTTTACACGAATATTTTTATGCAATATAAAATTATTTTACCTTCCGAAAAATTGTAATTTTAAATAATCCATCATTAACAAGCTGACGACATTCCTACAATACTTCTTTAAGGTTCTGCTACTCGTTTTTTCAATGCTGAAAGCTTTTCTGTGAGTTTATGTCATCGATACTTAGAATGAGCAAATCTGCCTGGTTGAATTCGTGGAAATAAATGCCAGCTGAACTAAAAATGGCTGATTCTGAATGCAGGGTCGGCCATCTGGGGGGTGCGGTGGATGATATGCACCCGGGCCCCATGACTGAGGGGGCCCCCGCCGTGATTAAGAATTAAAACAGTGTTGTGAACAATAATATTGTTTCACATAATTAAAGTCTATAAGCTTATTTCCATGTGTCTGGCAGAGCATCAACTGACTCCTTTATTAGGCAAAGATCGCAGTAATATCTATAAAAAGGCAGGAAATGTTCATTTATGAATAAGGAAATCCCCATCAGACAGGTTTCAATCCTTTGCATAGCCAGTTACTAAATATAATAAACGCTGAATCCTCTTTCAGCAAATTACAATTAAATAAAGGATTATCTTCGGTCAAGCATATGGGTATAATGCTTAGACGCTTTTGTGGTACTATCGAAAAAGAAATTGGACAAATTGTAATTTTACTGTAGCGATTAATAGCAAAAACAAAATGACGCACATTAAATATTTATACAAATGCTCGCTTTATTTTAACTTGCTAAAAATTTAGGGCCCCAAAAGGTTTCTTGCACCGCTGACCCCTTCATAGACAAGGCCAACTCTGTCTGCATGCATGGTCCCTGATTCACAGTATTTTAAGTTCTATAGACAGCACAGCAAGGAAGTGAGAATTATCTTCTGTTTCCAACAGCGAAACTTCAGTAGGAGGAATGGGAATTGAGTCATGATCACTTCCCATTCCCACTTCTGAATAATCCCGGTGCACACATACAATTTGTGTCGGACAACCTCATGTCCTGCAACAATACCCATTATCCGGTGAGAGAGCTCCTAGATGCCCTTTATGTAATGTTGATTTTACAGTTGCACACATCCTAGTTGAGTACCCAAACTTTAATTTTCATCACATGACATATTTTAACTCAACTTCAGTTAACTTACCAGAATTAATGGGAGAACCTCCCCATCAGTATGGTATATTTTTAATTATTTGAAGGCTATTGGATTTTATTATTTTATATAGATATTCTTCAACAATGGAATTATTTTACCTGACTGATTTCTCGGTTTGATTGCTACTGTTTTACCGACTTGATTTTAACATATTTTAGATATTTTAACTTCTCACCAGGTGCCATTTCAAACCCTACGATTGGCGCAGTATAGTCTACTTTTGGCTCTTGGGCCATTAAAATTAAACTAACCAATCAAACTAAAACAATAAGTAATGTTAAGTACATTGCTTGCAAGATTATAGTGTATACATAACTATGGTTTCATTCCGATGTTCTTCAGATGTCTAAGAAAACGGTTGAACAAAAGGTTGACTTTTCCCTTACAAATCACATACATACAGGGAAGCTGATGTAATTTCCCTTTGGATATTCGATAAAATGAGATATATGGGATTCTACATTTGGATCACCGCGCTCTTAAATATTCTGAACAAATAACATCTTTAAAAATGATTTATAGTCTTCGGATGAATAAAGTGATGTGGATTAATTGATAGAAATGATTAAAATTGCTTGATTATAACATACAAATGACATATTTTAAGGTAAATTTAAAAATGAATTTAACCTTTTCTTTAAACCCTTTATTATCATATTTTAATTTATCATTTTAAAACAACTTTTATATCTAGCCTTCTCTTAAACAAACATTAATTTAAATAAATATCAGAGATTCTTTTGTGTAATTTGTAATTATTCCTAAATTTTTAGGACTATCGTTTTCTTTTATGTATTTTTGTTATTATATGGCATTCTTTTATGGTGTTCCATGACTTTTTAAGTGTAATAGACGCTAGCTTCTACAAAAATGCGTGGACTACATATAAAATTATATAAAGATCCGTTCATACTTATCGATATATCATATCATATCATATCAAATTAACATTTAAGATTCTGTTACTGTTTTCAATGAAATGCAAATGGAAATTCTGACCAAGGAAATGTCAAGAAAAGCGAAAATTCAATTTACATAAACAGTTTAATTTAGCAAATTTATAATTTATGAAGTTATAATAAAAAAGGAATAGCATATCTAATATTTTCTATTGATCGACTAAATGTTGTTATTCTCGCAGGTCACATTAAGTCATATATTTTCCAACTTCCAAATATTTCATATTTCCAAATATATCAGAGATATTTCTCATACGCATAGTTTCAGCAAAACTCAGCTGTGTTGTGAAAATTCCCCAACAAGACCGGTTTCCGTCCCTCAAAATAATACATCAAATTGACAGTTGGCTTGTTCTTATAGACAGATGAATCTCAATAGTAACAATTCTCTCCAAAAAAGAAGTACTTATATAATCAACATTCGAAATAAGTCATATTTTGGAAATTCATTAAATATTTGCTAAATTAAGTAATGGTAGTCTCACAATACCGGGAGCTAAAAATCCATATTGCCTTTCTAAACTCGAATTCTTATTTAACAGCTGAGCACCATTCAGCAATAATAAAAGTTAAAAAGGATAGCAAATAATTCATCAGAAAGAAATCCTTCAATATAGAAAACAGTTGCAATTAGCATATAGAGACAAATATTCATTTTAAATGAAAATATATAGCAAAAAGAAAACAAAAATTGGAGAAATGTAAGAAATCATAAATATAAGGACCAAGATAATTAAAGGGAAATGAAAGAATGTACACTTCCACCAATTATTATAACATATTAACAGTCCATCCCATATCATCATATTGTTCAAAAAGAAAATTAATAAATTTGATTTCTATTATTGTTCAATAACCAATATAAAGCAGCAGCAAATTGTAGAAATTTTCAAAATAGGCGAATAAAATTCCAAGTGAAAATTATAAATAGAATATATGTGTTAAATTTGGATATATTTTCTTCAGATTTTTTTTTAAGTAGAAAGTGTTTGTAAGGCTTATTTCTTTATAGTTTTCTTGAATTTAAACTTTTCATCTCCAAAACTAACGAAAATTCTTATTCTTTTTTTTCTGTATCGAATTCAATCTTCCTCTTTTTTTTTTTTTTTTTTTTTTTTTTTGAATTTTACAGACAAATATGAATGATGAGTTTAACATACAGTTATGAGACAAATTAGACAAATATGGATTAGAATTAGACAGTTATTACAAAATTAGACAGTTATTAGACAAATATGGATATATGAACACTAATTGTATCAACACATTAAAAGCGTGGAAAGTATACTAGGTAACGTGGATCAAATCTAGTACTACGACTCCCGCCTGTAATGTTTCAATAATACAGTATTCAAGCCATGATGCTGCTGAAACTGGTAATTACGTTAAAGATAAAGTAAGAAAAATGGTCAAAATACTCCAAAATAGGCTCAGAGAAAGCTTATTTGTATCAAAATAATTGGTGCAAGGAAATTAAAAGAAAGCATTTCGAGAAAATGTATTAAACCAAAAGTGTTTTCTTCTTAGGAACATTGAAGTCTAGTAAAGTAAATTAATATTAACAAATTTTATCCGACACAAAGAAAGTCAAATAATGTTAAAAAAGGAAGAGTTAAAAATTACAGACTACTGATTTTCTTCATGTTTCGGACAGTACTGCTACTTATGAACATCCAGAAACACTCTTTCTCTTTAGTTGAACATTTTAACTACTTTGCTACGCCTCCTGTCCAAGAAAGGAGCTAAACAAAACGTTAATTACTTTTTTTTTATGTCTGCGCAATCTATTTAACAGACCTATATTTCAACATACTAATTAATGTCATTTGTTTTCCACATCATTTATTTAACATTATTATTTTATTCGTATAATCTAGTTACATTGAGGTCCACGCAGTAATCATGTGAATTTGTTCCAGCTGCAGAAGCAGCTGGATTTATACTAGTAATGACATAGTTAAAATATCTTCAGGACGTTTGTACTTATCCTAGAGTTTTTATATTCAGGCCACGTTTATATTTGAAACTTTTTTTCTTTATTTTTTTTTTGAGAAGTTAATAGTTTTTTTGAAGCAGAAAAAAATGTAGGCTTCAAAAAAAAATTCAATATGTTTGAATGCTCAGCTACGATAAAAGAATAAAATAAAGTTATTTTACTTTATTGTTTCCTGCATGACTTCTACCGTACCAAAGAAAGAAAGTGAATTATGTTAGAATTTTATTCTTTTTTTTCTGAACGTATAATTATATATTTCTCATAAAAGATTTCTTAAAGATGTATGTACTATTATACATTTATTTTCTTTTGATTTCTCGTATAAGAAGTTAAAGTTCAATGTATAAAAATTTGATTCAAAGATTTGTGAAAAATTTCAATGATTTGTATATATTTAAGATAGTAGAAGATATTTTGAAATTGTGTCAGTGCGTCTGTAGGTCTCTCTGTCAATCTACACGTGAACAAAATTCAACAGCTCAAAGAGTGAGACGAACAAATAAAATTTGAGAACCAGTCAATGGAAATACGAACTCCTTCAAAATATATATTTTATTTTATTTACTTTTGAAAACATCAAAATTATTTATTTTCACTCAAATTTGTGGATTCGTTTGTTATTGTTCAGTTTCTATTCGTTTACTTTACATGTCAATTTCATTTTAAATTATTGAATTATTTCAGTCTCTGTCAAAATGATATTAGAATCTTAAGTTAAAATCGTTGATTAGCTTTTTGTAACCTAAATCTAATATAAAATGGAAACCTTGGTGGTTATTGACAGATCTCACTTTCAAGAATAATATTTACAGTTTTTATTTGGATTATCGGCAACTCAAATTTCTTTCTGCTTCCTTGAATTTCTCTCTATTTAACTTTGAAATAGCATCGATAATTTGAATTTATTATGATTTATTTGAAGTCAAATCAGATATTGCATTTATATATTTAAATTTTCTTTCGTTGATTAAATTTATCTGAACTTCATAACCTCCTTTATTACACATGAATGATTTTTTTAAAAGTTCTTGGTTCATTCGAAGATTTTAATGGCTCGCAATGTATTTATTAAAAATTCGTTTTGCTAAAAGACTTTGAAACGCTACGACTAGACTACTAGAAATGCTTATTTATTTTTCGAAATAATTAATTTGTAATGTTACAATTATATTTTCAATTGTAATGTTACCATTATATTTTCGATTGTAATGTTACCATTATATTTTCAATTGTAATGTTACCATTGTATTTTTGATTGTAATGTTACCATTATATTTTCAATTGTTATGTTACCATTATATTAAAATAACTTATTTTACACAATATTAAGTATCGCAGGTGCTATATGTTAAAAAAATTTCCTTATTGTCATTTTTATAAGAAACTTTATAAGAATATCATTTTTTTCTCATATTTTTTTTAAAACTAAGTTCTGATTCAAGTTTTTGTGATAAATCGAATTTTTATTAATTTTGCGAGGAAATAAAACTCGCTATGTATATAAGTTCCACAAAATTGAAGAGTTTTCTTCTTTTCAAAATTAATTTTGACAAAAAAGCTAAAGCTAAAAAAAGCTAGCTCGGCTGAAATCAGAGATTTAAGCGGAATATTTGCAGTAGCTTCTGACTGTAAAGGTCCTTGAGTACCCGAGGGCAGAAGACCCATATTTAGCTCAAACGAAGGCAACACTTGGCTTGTACAATCCCTTTCTACAGGGGTTTCTTTCACACATCTCACAAATAGAACTCAAGGTTAAAAACAACCAATCTCGAACACGGGATGCCCAGACCAATGCGAAGACACGTTACCCCTTGACCAGGACGTCGAAATGAAAGCTAACTAAATATAATTTTAATTTAATTGTAAAATTATTTCATTGATTATGAAATCATCTTAAATGACCCACTTATTATTAAGACTAATATCCAAATATAGTGTTATAATCCTACGTCATGATTTAGAAAGGGATTTTTATTTCTTATTTTGTAGGAATTTAATCGAATTTTGAATCAAAGAAAAATAATAGATATCTCAATATCTATCTCAAACAGATAAAGTAACAGTTTTTAGAATTCAGATTAATCCATTTCATAACTAAATCTTCTTAAGCAAGCAAATACTTCGCTTGTTAGGAAGTCGCTGTTTTAAAAAATATTGCTGCCCCATGGGCGATGCAAATTTTTAATTTCTGAGTTATAGTCTGATTCAATTCCGAACCAAGCTGCGAGAATGAATACGGAAATGTTTTGAAATAAATACGGGTCAAACAAGTAAAGAACTTTACTGTTTTCGTAGAACCACCACTGAACACACAAAAGGCTATTTAATCATGAATAATGCACGATGTAGCAAAAATATTCTTTCAGTTTCTGTGCCTTTCAGCCGTTCCCTGCATCCACATACATGCCCCAGTTTGTATGGGTCAGCCAGTGTTTGCCTTGCAGAAGGCATATTTCATTTCCCCCATTAATCTTTTTTTAATAAGCTGCCAGACACGTTAACTGGCATAGAGACAAACAGAACCGTATTGTTTCTTTTTCCTAATTTTGTTTACTGGCATGGGAGAAAAAAGAAAAACAAAGGATTTGAAAATATGGAAATAAAGCGGTCATTGTTCCAATACAATAGCCACGAAACAGTAGCGTCCATTGCGTGTCTCATCTACGAGCGAGGAATGTATGGTCTAATGCTTTTTTCGCACAATAGGATGATGATGAAAAAATGAAAAATAAAAGGTATGGGTCAAGAACCCTAATTTTTCAGACTGTTTTGGGTTCTTTTGTAAAATATGAGTTCAATAATCTTTGAGCGTCCATTCTGTCGTTCCCAGAAGACTTACACGAGTGGCTTAGTCACTATAGTAAAACCGATTTGTTCCTTTGTGCATGAAATAGTTTGGTTTGCGTGGTCTGGAAATTTCTTTTTCTTTTCACTGAAATTCAAAGTAGTGCCTTTATTGTTATGTTTTACTTGCTACTATTCTATTCCTAGAAGAAAAAGAATTTTTTGCTCTGTTGTGCGTTTAAAGGTTTTGTTTACCACTTTAAAGTGATTCTATGCTTAAACCAGCTTTAAAAAACTTAACAAAATGTGACTGAAAGTAGAAAAAGGCTAACAGCTTATTGTGGAAAGCTTTAGTCATGATGACTTTTAACTCTTAACATTGGACTTTGTTAGTACTAGCTTAGAGACTAACTACAGTTGTATAAGCACTTTTGAATTCTCGTTTTCTTTAAATAAAAAATTTCAAAATCGGAATCAAATTTCATTTATGAGAGATTTATTTTTTGAATTTCAATACTGACTATTGGCATTTTTTTTTCTATTTTGAATTATTTTGGATTTCAGGAATCACTGATTCTTTTCTGATTCTAATATGAATTGAGTTTACCAGCTTTAGAAAACTTAACAAATTGTGATTAAAAAAAGAAACAGACACATGTCATAGTTTTAGTTATGATAACTTTTAATTGAGAGTAGATTTTGTTAGCTCTAGACGAGACATTAACTACAGTTAGTATGCGCATTTTTCAATTCTCACTTTTCGTTTTCTTTAATTAAAAATTGCAAAAAACAGTTAAATCTGATCTACGAAAAATATGTTCGGTAAATTTCGAGTTTATAGAGTGATTATCTATATTTTCTTTCTACTTTGCATCAAGAGCTATTAGATTTTAGGGATTACTGATTCTTATTCGATTATAACATGCATTTGTTGACATTTGAGAACATGATATTCTTTGGATTTGAGGTTTTTGAAGACATAAAATGCAAGGGTAGAAAATTGGCGTTTTATCTCTTTTAATGCATTAATTTTTCTCTTTTAGGGTTATTAGAAATTTATAAAGAAGGTCATGACATTTCGAGACTTATCGCCTAGGGAAAGTTGCAACTTGGCTCAAATCTTCGTAACGTCAAAGATTCTTCTGTCGAGCCTATAAAGAAGAGAATCGTATGAAGTTATCGGCAAACTACTGTTCTAAGGTGGAATTAAGCGATATCGACTTTCGGTATATTCTCGACTAGTCGATCATACGGAAAGACAACTCCACTTTTCTTTTGTAACCAAACATTTATCCCGGTTATTGAAGAACTTCACATTATACGGGATTAGAGAGCATCTAAAATACTTTGTATTTTGTCATGGACAAATTATAAAAACAGAAAAGGTACTTTTCCATTATACCGGCACAAATCTCGCCAAGCAGACTTTTTGGCGACAGCATACAGTCGCCATTTTGGCGCAGGTGAAAAAATGGCGGCGACTTTCTTTAAGCGAAAGGTTACCGGCGACGATATTTCGTTTGGCGGTTGCATCATTATTGGCGACTTTTCGTTTGCGCCGGTACAATCGAAAAGTACCACAGAAAATATTGTAGGTGCCAGAAAATTTAAACTCAGAATTTTAAATTTTCTTCATTCTTTATGTTTCTCTAAATTCAAAATTTCTTTTCTTTTACTTACTTTCTTTTAAACAAAATATTGTTCTCTATCCATGATCACTGTGAGCCAAACGCGTATCTGCTTAAACAAACAAATTCGTTGTGGATTTTATATCAACACAATAGATTAGCTTAGTTTAGTTATATTAACGTCCCGTTTTAAAGCAACACGAGGACTATTTTGGGACCGACCTCGTAATTTTGAACCATTGTCAGATGACGAGGACGATACTTGAAGTGGTACCCCCCTCTCCACGCCACATTAGCGGGAGGACGTTTGGCCTGACAGATTTAACGTGCAAGATACCCCCTAACACAGTGGTGGGGAAACTTTTTTTAAGACGGGCCATTTGTAATAACTAGACGATCGTGGCGGGCCAAAGAATAATGCTTAATCGTTAAAAAATTTATGTGTTCTATAAACATATACATATATTATTACATACACTTATTATTTTAAAAGTAAAAAAGCAAAAGGTAAGAAAATTATAAGCACAAAATATAAAATGAATTTAGTGTAGTTCTTGATGTGAAGTATTATCACTTAATTTTCTGGTGTTATTACAGGTTGATGGTGCATGAGAAAAATGAAATTGAGATTGTTTTATCAAAATTTCATCATAGTTCGGTTCTATTTGCGAAGCAGAAATTCTTATAACTGATGAAAGGTGCTCATTTGTAATTCTGTTTCTTAAAGAAGTTTTCCTAAGCTTCATTGTTGAAAAGGTGTTTGTTGAGGCAGTGGGAGTTTCGGGGATTACACAAACAATTACTCGAGTCACAGCGGGTCGTTGCAGATGACTGACTAAATCGCTAACTGATCTTCGGGCGGCCTCGCTTGTATTTATACCTACCTGCAATTATTGTTCGGGAATTGGAGTTTTGCGGTTCTGTCGGAAAAACAGAACAATGAATCGAAAATGCGAGAGTGTCTGGAAGTTTCGAGCGAAGAGGAGTCAGCTGTTTGGGTCGGATGGATTTGTCCAGAATACTATTGTGTTTTGAATATCGCCGCAGGTAGTTTTTATGCGGGTCGTCACATTACGAAGTAAGAATGGGTTCAAACATTCTCACGACGGCATTCTTAAACGGGCCGGATTAAACTTTTCCGCGGGCCGTAGTTTCCCCATCACTGTCCTAACACGACGGATCTTCGGTGGAATCGAGTCTCGAAACTTACACTCTCCGGTTCCGAAGCAGAAACTTTACCACCAGGCCACCGCTGCCCCACAATAGATTAGCATTAAATCTAGATGTAATCACTGAACGCGTAAATCCATATGCAACTTTAGAAAAGCGTTATTTCTAAAATGCAGTTATATAGAGTCATTTAATTTGATGCACTGTTAACACCAGAATTATAAATCTGCATATAATTTTGATCACAATTTGTGGGGGACTTGAATATCTGTTACCCTATCTGTATGTCTGTATAATAATAATAGAACCACAAAGTCATTCAATTATATTTCCTTTTTCCGGGTACAGTAAAGGAAATTGAATATATGTTAAGATATATGAAAGAGGCAAATTGTAAAGTGATCGTTCGTTTCTTTACGAAGGTAACGAAAGGAAGGTTTTAATTTTTAGTTTAGGTTTAGGAAAGAATAGAATATTTGCTGATACACTATCATCAGATGCAGGATATGGCGTAATATTTTTCGCAATACAAGTACAAAAAATTGATGTTTTGTTATTTTAAAGATAATGAAGGTCAAAATATTTTACTACGACGCAACAACCGTGTTGCTGTCATAACAGGATATTTGCAGTGAAGCAATCATCAAATGTAGTACTGATATAAATATTTTATTTGTAAAAATATTTGTTTTTAGCTACCGCTTCTTCAGAAAATGCAGCTGAAAGGCGATTTTTCAAATTCAGCTGACACATTCAGTTTTTCCTTTTTTTTTATTCAATAAAAAAAAAGGAAGCGATAATGTAAGATAATAGTTTTTAAGGTTCGTGACTACATTCGAAAGGAATTCTTTTTGAAAATGTTACAAAAAGATTTACATTTTAAAACATTTTCATATAAAAAAAAGGACGAAACAAAAATGTGTCAATATTAAAAGACTTAAGTCTTTTAAAAATTGGGATAAATATCTGGTAATGCTTCATAGACGATGTGTTTCAGGCTCGAGACCCTATTCCACCGCAGGGTGTTTGATGCACTCTAAATTCATCTGGACCAAACGTCCTTCCGTTGATGTGGCTGAGTGTAGAAGTTTGAAAAGGTCAGGACCACATCAGGTGTCTTTCTCGTCATCTGACTGTTGTCCAAAATTAGGAGGCCTGCCTCAATACTGATCTAGTGTTGCTTTAAATAATTGAAAGTTAATTTCGTTAATATAACTGAACTTTGCGTTTTAGCACATTAAAACAATTATTTTTATTCTTCCAGATAACTTTTTCGACAATCCCGAAGTCATAAAAACACAACGAGGAATTATTATATACAATCTAAGTAAAACATACATTGATTTTTATTTCATGAGATTTCTCCTAAGAAATTTATATGGATATCTAGAATTTAAGAAAGTAACACTTAATTTATTAAGTGCATTCGACGTGTGTACACATCAGCCCAAATCATTAATTTCATGCGATGGAAATGCATATACATCTTGTAAAATATAAAAATTACCATTTAAAATCAATACTCAAAATTTCAGTAAAATGTAATATAAATGTCATTTAGTGGTATCTTTTTTTATAATACCAGTAAACCTGCTATTAAGTAGGTTAAATTCTTTTGTGGAGAAATCATTCTCAGTACTTTTTATTTATTTATTTTTACAAAATGATTTGATTATTTTCCTCAATGACTTGGGTATTCCCCATATTTTACTTATACCTCCGCATTTCCCTGTACTTTATTTGCATAACCTGCGATCTCCGACGATAATGACAACAAGACAAAGACAATGCGGCAGCTCTGAAGGTCCTTAATAATTTCTAGTTCGTGGGAGTAATGTGATATCAGATTTTAAAAATCAAATCTTTTAAATCGTTGTCAAGGTCAATATTGGTCTACCAATTACAGCTGCAGATTGCCTAATTTTATATCATCTACGCAATCAGTATTTACATTTACTTCTATGACAATTTTTAAATTTTCATTATCAATATTTTTTCAATAATGAGTTGTTACATTTTTTATCTAATAAAAATGAAAGTTTATCGGTTTTATTCTGATTTTTTCGTAAAATTTGCTATGGAAACATTTGTATTGCTTTCGACTTATATACTTGTCATAACTTGATTTTGATCAGAAATTGAGCGAGGAACTGCTAATAATAAATTTTGCAGTTAATTGGTTAAAGATATAAATATAGCATTAAAAGGTGAAGTATAAAAATTATTGTATCTTCCCAAAGGAATGTACACAGAGATAAATTTCAAAAAGTTTTAGAGCTGATATTTAGGATTTAAATTAAAAAATATTCATTTTCTTCAAAAATCAACTTTTTAATGTAATTAGTCACTTTTACCTTAATTGCAATAGGAATAAAGCTAAAGCAATTCGAAATAATTTGTGAATTGGAACTAATTAATAAATATATGAATAATTTTACGTTAATTCAAACAGTATTTTTTTCAACGTAATTTCGTTTTCTCCCTCCCTCTATTGCTTAATTGAAACACTTTAGTATTTGTTACAATCACTAATTCTGTGTGTTTTGTTTATACAAAAAATATTAAGTGATTTCTCTTCTTAAAAAACTAAATTATAATCTAGTTGCTTTAAATAAATTTTTCAGAGCTCCCATTGTGTAAGTTTACATGTATATGTTTTCAATTAAATAGCTATGAAATGATTTTTATCTTACATTATTTTCTATGCATTAAGATGAGATTTTTAAATTTTTTTCCCTCATGTATTTATGTACTAGAGTTTTAAAATTTTGTAGATTTATTTGTTCCAGATTGTAATACTACCTTTTAATAATTACTTGTCGGATACTTGATTCAATATAGTTAAATTTTTATTCCATATGCATGGTGACATCTGGTGAGGAATTTTAGAAAAATTTATTCATAATGATAAAATATGACATGTATTAAAGACTAACTAATCGAAAATAATAAAAGATTTTAATATTAATTTAATAATGAATAAAAGGAATAGAAAATATTTTTTTCCTCAAAAATATGGTGATCAAAACAAAATAACCTTAGAAGATGAGTATAATACTATTTAGAAATTAAGCCAGAATAAAAATAGTCATAATAAAAAAGTTAATGACAAAACAATATGTGTGGACCACTTTTTGTTTTATTTATCAGTTTTAAAAAAGCTCCAATAAATTATAAAAAAGAAATCGTAAATGAAAATAAATAAATTTGTAATAGAAAGTTACTATACGACAGAAATGGGATGTTACTTTTTGATCTAATCGTTCTGATGATTTAGATGTAGAGCACATTTGCGGACTAGATTTCTGTCTTCTTTTTATGAAGACAATTACCTCCCAAGATGGGCTATAAGCCTTAATATATTTTTGGGGTTATGCATAGCTTATACAATAAATTCATTTTTCTACTCATCTTTTTCTAATAATCCATTAGAGCTTGAAGGAAAAAAAAAAAGAGTTCTGATATAGTCTTTTGGTATTTTCCTTTAATGACAATAATTCTGGTTTAATTTCCAAATAGTATTATGATCATTGTAACAGGTAACTTTATTTTGATTTCCCCATTTTTTTTAAATAAAAATTTATTTTCCACTTTTTAAAAATCGTATTTAAAATGAGATTAAAATATTTTTATTTGCATTACTTTAGACTAATTAGACCTCAGAATATTTTATTATTCATTAATGTAATTCTTAATAATGAATTTCTTTTTGGAATTAGTCACCAGATGGTTTTTCTTATATGAAACAAAATTAAACTATAGTTAATCCAGTGTCTGATAAATAAATTTTTTAATATTAAAATATAATATTTTCATCGAAAAAAATAAACTTACTGAATGTTGGAGTTCTAGTACACCAGGAATTGAGTAAAATAAAGCTTTTAAAAATTCAGTTTTTACAAACAAGAAATAAAAGCAGGTATAAATAATTTAAATGTTTAAAATATTATTATATCGAAAATGAATCATGTTTATATATAACTTTTGACAGTAAATTCTTTTATTCTTTATTCCCTTCTTTTTTTAGGGGGGGGAGGCAGTTTGAAAAAATAAATAAATAAACGGTATGCACATTATAACTATTTCTTCCATTGTCATGGGTACCTTTTTTATTTTCTAGATTTTGGAGAATCAGTTTGTAATAAAGCAAATTGTTTTATAATTTTTAGTTATACATATGAAAAAGTGCATATTAAAATATTTTTGATGATTATTATTTATTGCTTTTTTGGATAGATAATAAAAATTTAATATGCATAAATAATAAAAAAATAACATCAGTGAATCATCATCTGCGTCATCCAAACAGTTTTATCAACAAAAAAAAA
>JAPMOQ010035837.1:70645-88798 GCA_026543055.1 Argiope trifasciata
ATTATTATTTCTAGATCTATATTAATGTCTTATACAGAAGTAATTTACGTATACATTGTTATAAAGCTCAAAAATCATCTCTTCGCCATCTTTCAAGAGTTCATTGACTTTACTATAATAATTAAGTATCAACTTTTAAATATAATTTCTTTACAATTTCAGTTTCATTAACAGTTTGATCTGTTTCTGGTTTGTTTTTGAGAAAGACAGAGCTAATTTTTTTTTATATTTTATATAAAGTAATCGGAAGAGATGTCTGTTAATCTGCCTGTCAGTGAAAAGGATAATTAAAAAACGCTACTCAGATGATATTTAATGTATGTTGTTGTTTCTGATGGCGCTTATCATAAACAAGCCCGCTTGACTAAGTCAGAGAATTTAAGGAGAAGTTTTTACGTCTCTTGTTTTTCGGTAGCATCATCTTGGGCCAGGAATAAGATTTAGCTACTTACGCATTACATTCGCTTGTACAATACCTTTTTACAGGGGGGCACCTTCACGTCTCACAGATAGAACAGATGAAGAACAACCATACCCGAATCGGGACACTCAAATTAGGGGAAGGCATACTAATTCTTGGCCAGGACATCAGTATTTTAACATATGATTAATTGTATATCAATTTCTACCAAATTTTGAACGAAATCATTCTAAGAAAGTTTGGCTTCCTGGTTTTCAAATATGCGAACCCGATAACTACAAAACATAAAGAGCTATAAGGATCAAGTTTGGTATGATGTTTAACACCTAAAAAGTTGTATCTTACCAAATTGTGAACAACAATGACCATCTATGCTTTCGGTCCTTCTTTTTTCAGCATGTCAGTCAGTAAATTCTCATTCATATAAAAGCAATTACTCATAAATGCAATGACACTTAAATAAACAAAATTCATTGATTCATTTCATTTGTGTGAATTTTGGTTTTAATCAGCGGGATAAAAAGTGTCTAAAATATGTATTTGGTCCTTTAGATTCTGAAGGAAAAAATGCCAAAATCATGCCAAAGATCTAGATTTTGTAACTATTAATCACCGATTCTACTTGCGGCTTTACCCAAGACCCAAACACGGGGGGGGGTCACCTCGAAATGAGGGTGTGATGCTTCCGGAATGGTAGTTGGATCTCGCCAACTCGGTTGGCCTAATAAAAGGTGAGGGTTCTGGACTTCCCATCGATGACCAGACGTACTTCTTACGGGATGGGTTGTACCGTGGCCGGTGATGGTCCTTAGGACTCAACCAAAGTTCCCGCCAATGTTGCTGTAGCGGCGGTCCGGTCATTCAGTCTTTGCATGGTTAATCCGTGTGCCTTAGAAGCTGGTGGGAGGCCAGTGATATGACTTACCCAAGATTCATAATTTTAATCCGGGGAGGAGGAAGTACAATACCTCTTATTTTTTAATGTTCAAGAAAGCTTCGAAGAGACCACTCTCATTGGTTAATATTTCAAATTTCCAATTCATACTAACCCTCTTAATCTTTTAAATTCTACAATATTTGTGAAAATTTTATATATAAATAAAATCTGAGACATTTTGATTGGCATCTATTTTTTTCTGTGCATATCCTTTAAAAGAAAAGAAACAAAACTAATCTGCCTCATGTTAAATTAATGCATATGTAAGGTATTCAACAAAGTCACACAAGGATACGCTTGCTTCCTTGAGATTTTTCTTCGAATTTTTATATTCCATAATAATGCAAAGTTGTAATGTTTTGTTTCGGAGAATTCTTATTCTTCCACACACTGTTTGAATTCTCTGTACTTAACAAAGTTTATTTTTTGGAATAGCTGTTCCAATAACTTTACATCACTTTTATTGAAGTTTTTTAGTAGGTCAATAAAAAAACATCGTCAGTTTTTCTTCTCCAAATATAGGTATTTAAAGAGTTCCTTATGATTTGCGAATAAAATGGTCTAAAGGCAAGTTAATATTCTTTTCATATTTATTTGCGAAATGCATTTTATTTCTATGATTTTTTTTTTAAATTTCTGCTTATAATCTTAATTTTTATCAAAATAAGTAATAAATACTATCCAGCTCTCATGTGGCCTTGTTAATTTTCTTAAGTTTTTTCATTTTATTACTTCTTTTTGCTTCCTTTTTTCCCTATTTTATATTTATGACTAAATATTTTAAATTTTTTTTGAAGAACTGCTATTATATTTTCGAATGTTTCATAAAATCAAGGAAGACTGAAAATTACACATACATTTTTATTTTCAGATGACTGATTGTATGGTAAACAAATTCAAAAATCACAAAATTGTATTTTTTTTCTCTTGTATAAGTATTTTATTCTTTTTTTTTCTTTATCATTTAACTCTTTATCAGCAAAATCACTTTTAAATATTTCCTCATACATGATTCCAGATTCATTTTATTCAAATTCATCACCATGCACGACTTCATTTTATTCATATTCCTTGCATTTAATCAGATGACATATGATCAGATACAATATAATCCTACTTATGGCTAGAATTAATTTTTATTCACTAACTTCTAGCAAGATTTTTAATTAAGAAGAATAAAAAAAGCGAATGCTTCAATAACTCAGAAAATTATATTTATTTTTAAATTTCAAAGGAGAATGAAGTGCAAACTGTTTGAGGGATATAAAAATAAACTGAAAAAGATAAAAGAAAAAGACATCGTCGAATAAGTGAAATGACTTCAAAATACCATAGATCGGTTCTTAACTAAGGCTTTTTTAACCTCGAATCGGAGCTTTTCCTCTAGCTTTTTAATTTTATAATAATACACTGAACAAAAATGAAAAGAAGCAACATCAATGAGCTAATGGTATCAATTCAATGTGGACATTTCGAATGAAGGAAAGGACAATTTTATTAATAATTGGTTTAATATGATTTTCAATAATATAAAATTTTTAAAGGGCCTTTTTTTGTGTGTATGTATATATACTTTATTCTCTTTCGTGGACATACATTATGAGGTTAGAGAAACAAGCCATTGCATAGAGGGTCATTTTGAATTTAAAATTATAATCACATGATTAATGAACACATTTGACAAGTATCTCCTCCACTTTCTAAATTTCTGTGCCGCTTCAACAAGAAAAAATTTGGTTCTCCCCAATATATTTATTATTAGCCAAGTCCACATGTTTGGTATATTTTCAGAAAGTCTCAGATAGGTACTCGAGTCAAGGCTCTTTTTGACCTAAAAACCGATTCCTTTACTCTAACCTACATCGATCTTACGTTAATCAACGATCTCTCATCTATGGAATAATTAATTACTGTTTATCCGAATCAAACACTTACACTTACTTATGAACGCTTACTCATGGACACTTACTTATGAACACTTACTCATGGGCAGATATAGCTTTTTATTAAGTTCTATGTAGCACAGCAAATTTCATTACACTGTAATATAATTTTCGATATTATACAATATTACGACATTGCAAAGCCTCTGCTATTCCCTAATAGATTTTTCAATGTCTGCACGCATTTAGGGATGCTCAAATTATTGATTTTCGTTTCAATCTTATTTCAATATCATCTCTTAATTAGTTAAAATAGTTAAAAATAATGAC
Source organism: Argiope trifasciata (assembly GCA_026543055.1). NCBI lineage: Eukaryota > Metazoa > Arthropoda > Arachnida > Araneae > Araneidae > Argiope > Argiope trifasciata. The sequence continues at coordinate 74,217 of JAPMOQ010035837.1, forward strand.
GTTCACCTCATCTCAGTCTCAAGCAGGACACCATTGCTATAAATCAACAGGTACCCTGCCTTACTTTTAAATCTCATCACCCATACACATTTGCCATTCCCCTCATCACGTGCACCCTGGTGTGAATGTACAGTACACATATATTTTTCTAGGCCGTCGACTCCTTTTTTTCCATTCCATGCTATCACTGGCTATCTCGTTTACTCATTAAGGAAGACGATTTTTAATGACACAGCGCCATCCAATTAAAGAGGAAGGATCCCCTGCAACACGGAAGGATGGGTTCCCGCAGTGGTTTTTCCGAATGAAAGTGTTATCGACCCTTTTGGGTTGTGGGCGCAGCTGCAGAGGTGCACGCCTCCTTTCGGGATCTAGGTAAAAACAAACATTCACAGGTGCCATTGGCCCCTCGTGCCGCTTTTGTTTGGCTTGGTGGGTGGCCTCGACAGGTATTTGCAGGTCGTTTGCGTTTATTATTAAAATTTTCGAATACACTATTCGTGGTGGAACGCCTTTTTTTCGTTCGGTTAGCATTTGTCCATTTCCACTCGGTTTGTTTTGATTGATGAATGGGGAAAAAATTCTGCTTCAGATTTTCGATTGCCTTGATTTCAATATTTAAAAAGATGAAGCGAATATCACCCAACAGCTTGGTAAAAAAGGCAAATAAGTATTTGTATCCCACGGTGGTGATAGTTTTGTATAAGTTATGCTGTTCTTTCTGAACTAGAGTTTAAAGGATTCGATTTTCAACCTGCTGTTCAAACTTCTGATATCTTTCTTCACTGCTGAATAAATATTAAAAAAATATAAACAAATCGAAAGCAATTCACTCAAGAAAATGACTTTGAATAAGCAAAAATAAATAGGCTTATAGAAAATCACGAAGGAAAACGATTTTTGATTTTGCCATTTAAAAATAAATGCGAAGTGTGAGTATTTATTGCTATGGAGGAAATACTATATCATGTTGACATTTTATTACCTTTAATGTCAGGGAGAAAGTTATTTTATTTCTATTCATATTTATGTTTTCTTATTATATTTCGGAAAAAATCCCAATTCTGCATTTATTTTTATCCATTTTAATGTAGCTTGTGGAAAGATTTTATTTTTGAGATTTGCACAATAATAAAGTATTTTAGGCATTTATAAGATATTTTAAATTATCAATTAATGTCATTTATATTCCCACTATATTTTAAGTTTTTTTGTTTTTAATTCTTTAATATTTAATTAAATTAAGCATAAATTATGTTATTTTGAGTCTTTTCTGCCTGTTTTGTTGTGCCTTATATCTTTTTGTATGCAAAAGAAATAAAAGTTAATAAACAAATTATATCTTTCTGACTGAAGATCATAATATTGTTGTTATTGTGTCAAAGTGATTTAATTCAAATCAGACAGAGCGTGTTTTCCAAACTTTTTCCCGGACTCCCTAATAAAGGGTTTGTATTTCCACTCCTTGCATACAAATTAGAAATTTTGGGAAGGTTTTGAATGGTGCGAAAGCTTACATTTTTATTTTCAAAGCTCTGCATATGAGCATTTTATGCTCCATAGTATATTGGAGAAAACCAAGTATGCATTTTAGATGTATACCAAAAAAAAATTTCCACTAACTACAATTTTAGCACTCAAATCAAATACCAAACATTGATTGATTAATTTTTAGCATATGGGTCATTTTTGGCCATACTGCGCCAACAATATTGTGAAGGTGAGTAAACAATATTTTATTATTTTATGTTGTTTTTTTGAGATTCATTTGCATCTCAAAGACGCTTTGACGATGTTTGCAGACGCGCACGTTTGCATTCTTCTTCTTCTTCATTGATAGATGGCCATTACGTCGACAGATTTGATTCTATAGATCGACGAAATAAATCTACATTCTATATGCCAAAAGTGTGTGCTAAATTATATATTTTTTGATCTCCTTACGCTTTGTAGCTATCATTTGTTCTCAGATAAACATAGATAGATACTTTAATCTTTTATAGAATGAATTTTGTTCAAAATTTGTTGGAAATCCTTAAATTTCATGGAAAGAGCATGCATTAAATTTCTTCAGTATAGCTGAAAGCAATTTTGAGCTATCATATTCAAAAACAGACAGACACAACTCCTTTAACATGATTTTCAGTCTTAGACTGGACTATTCAACAGAATGTCAAGGTTTTTTGGATCTCACATTGTTTTTTCTCCGAGCGCCTCGGAGTAAAAGCCATATTTTGCACAAATAAGAAATTTTAATGTTACAGTTGAGACTACTAGTTATATGCTATTCAGTGACAACACTAATCACATATAATTTGCTAGCTGATCAAATTAAACATGCTAGTATTTTATGTAAATAAAATTTGATATAAAGCTTCTTTAAATAACTATAATGATATCTAATGTGCATTGCCTGTGCATCATGGCTTAAACAGGGATTTCTAATCGTTTATACTCGAGTAGGCAATGTGCAACCATAGGGCATTGGTAGAAAGTTTAAAAGTTTTACAGTGCCACTTCGTTTGAAATTCTTCAACACTTTTCTCGGAAAGCTATGAAATACGAAATTTTTCATTCTCCAGTTGGATTTTGCATTTGTCAGAAAATCTAATCTTCTTCTGTCAAATTCTGTCACTTTCTCAGATAGTTTAGTATACGAAAGCGTCACATTTTATTTGTATCACGATAGTTAAAAGAAATTTTAGCAATTTTTGTTTAAAGTTTAGGAAAAATTTAAAAGAAGTGAGGAAAAAGGAATTGAACTTCTCAGTTTTTCTTACAAAATGGTGTGTGAAAGGGAAGAAAGTCTAAGAATTAACTTTTTAGTTTTCCGTAGATTTTTAAAGAAAAAAATAGCCATTTTGTCCAAAGTAAATTTATAATGGTCTTTATTAAAATAGAAATTCTAAAACTGAAAAAAATAATTCAAAATTCGATAGAATATTATTAAATGGAGAATCTGTATTGAACTATAAAGATGTTGTACTAAATAAAGGAAAATTTAAATTTTTTTTTGGATTATTAAGTCAATCTAAACCCTCATTTAAAAATTTATTAATCGAAGTTTTAAATAACTTGCAATAATTGAAGAGAGTTTTGCAAAATACTAATTTAATTTGCTTTTTAATGCCGTCTCCTATAATGACGGACGATATGCATATGTATGGAATCGGTGAGTTTTCAATGTTTTAATTTCTTTTTGTCATTTCAAAGTAAGTGTCTTGTATTTCTATGAGTTATTATTTAAATATATTAAGTATTTTAAATATTTATCTGTAATATTTGTTAGTCATATCAAATTTTTTTCTCATTTAATAAAGTCTTATTTTATTTTAATAAAACCCACTATACAATGAAGACAATCTGAAATTATACGCAATTTTATTTATTTAGAAGACAATGAATAAGGATTTAGATTAAATTATATTCTAAAGGAATAACAATTAGCATAAAAATAGCTTTTTACTAACTCTTCAATTTGTTTAAACTTATATCTTATATCTTTTGCAAAGAATATTAACCGAGTTTATTGCTTTTAACTTGTTGATATGGTTGCCAAAATTTATAATATCCCGCTATTACATCTTTTTCTCGATTAGAAGAATTCACCAAACCATCAGAATCGTTGCTTCTTCACCAAGCAATCATGCATCCTGCTTCTGTCGATCTTTTTACATTTACTGTTTTTTATTTTTATTTTCCTCTCTTCATTTCGCCAATCACAGTGATAGGCGACCATGTTTTTTAAAAAGTAAGTTGAATTACTGGAATTTCGAGGGGTATCGAAAATTAAAAAAAGAGGCCAGGTTCTAAATGTCCCACCGGTTTAAAATAAAATAAAATAAATCTGTAAAGCAAATTTATTTATGCATTTCCCAAACAAATATTTAAGCAAAATTCAAAACAATTCTTTATCTAAGATAAAAATAAGTTGATTACTTTTACATTGTTCAGATATTCCTTATTTTCTTACAAGAATGGATTAAAATGGACTTCCAAACAGTATATCTATGAACCAAGAGATTAAATTAACTTTTTGATCAATGAATTGCTGTAATATGCATTTTCTGATACCAATGCAGGCTGTCTTAAATATTAAGGCATATAATAAATAAATTAAAATCGATTTATTTAAACTGTTTAATAAGCAAAAAGTTCCATTTTTTAATACATTAACTCGTTTAAAATTAATTAACAAGTAATGATTTTTTTTTCTTCATCCATATGCTGAGGGTTATTAGAATATGTTTGATTATATAATTCTTGGCAAATATTTATTCATTACATTTCATTTGAGTATAGTCAATATTATCAGCAATTTTTCTGTTCAAAATCACGTTACAAAAGTCAAATTTTCAATTAAAAAACTTCTTTTTCAGACTTTCTCGCATGCTCTATAATAAAAGAGTTATATCCCTCATCTATATAAACATTCAACAAGGACCTTGTGAACTTTGAAAGAGGCCTTAAACATTGCGAGTGTTCATGAGAGTTTTGTAATCTATATACTTATAATAAAGCTCAATGTGTGTGTGTGTGTGTGTTGGCGCTCTACAGGCCAGACCGTTGGACCTACAGCTACCAAATTTGGTACATGTATACTTCGGAGGTCCGGAATGTGCACTTCGGAGCCCTTTTTTCAAATTTTCAATTAGAATTTGAATTTATTAAAATTTAAGCGAAATTTAGACGTTTCCCCGCTATAACTTCCGAAAATATTATCGCATAAACATGATTTTTACATCAATTTAAAGATTAAAAAATTAGTCTTCTAATGGTATCAGTGTTTTAATGTATAACTTAAGCTTCTATTTTTAACGAATTTTTAAAGAAATATTTTAACCATGTTTTTTTAGCACGTGACTAGATAAAATAAATGAATGCCGGAAGTTCAAATAAAAAAATTATCATCGCAAAATAAATCTACAGAAATGCAACTTTCAGCACGTGACTGGATAAAATAAAATAAATATAAAATGTGATATTTTCTTTAAAAAATAAATGCAAAGCAAAGGTTTCTACAATCGTTTGCAACATATATATATCATTAACTCAATAAATCTTCTTTATTTACGGTAAACCTGATTGAATTTAGACAGGATATGCATTGAAATCCCGACTTAATGGCATATTTATGTAATCGTTTGCAATATCTGTATCATTAATTCAATACTTTTTTCCCTTTCTCGCTTTCTTTAAAAAAACATATTTAATATTTTGGCAACATCATCGAATTTTTTTTTAATATTTTGGAAGCATAACCGATGGTTAAAACTGACTAATTTATAAAATTAAAGAATATTATTAGGCCAAGGTGTACTTTTGGAGCTTTCCGTCCATCATCTTAAAGAAAATATTAATTTCAGGTCAATCAATGCCCGGAATTTCTTTAAGGCTAGTGAATATGTGATTTAATTGAACATTTTAGAACGCTTTACTCATGGCGAACCAGCTGGTCGCCAAAGGCGGCTAGTGAAGAAATAAAGATGATATGGGGGAACAACTATTATTCATTATATACAACTTAACATTGAATGCATTGAATTGCGATACCCTTATGAAGAAGAAATAGTACAAACATATTTTTGACGGAAATGATGTCCCAATTTTTTTCCCATTCGAAAATTAAGCGCAAGGAAAAAAAAAAGAGAGCCTTGTTCTATCAAAACCTTTACAATATTTATTAGCAAAAATATTAATAAAAATAGTCATCGGCTGTTGAGAAAAACAAAACTTTTCCTACAAATATAAGAGAAAAAGTTTCGGAAGCCCTAGTGTAGAACCCTTCAGCATCCAATGAGAACTCTCACACCCAGACTCCTACCAAAGACACCTTTTCATTCATTTTTTTTAAAGTGGGGGCTGGAAACGAAACATTTCTCGCATCCTGCAAAAGTAACCCTTAAATTTGGAAATAAAAAAGGCATTAAAGAAAAAGGAAGACGCCGACATTTTTTAATAGTTCTTATCTACTTTATCCTGAGAGCCCCCATCTGTCTGAGGGGGGGGGAGGCAAAGGAAGATGCGTGGAGGGGGCGACAGTCACCACCTTTGGGCCATATGGACGGGAGGGTGTGCGGGCGGAAATGCCCACCGGATGTTAAATATAGATCCTGCGAGATGTTGGTTTAAGGTGTGGGAGGAGGATGAGAAGGAGGTCTACCTTCGGTGACTGCATCCTCCACTCCGTCTGGTTTATTGGAAACTGATAACGGTAAACTGATGAATCAAAAATAGGAGGAGGTATGGTGTGGTAATGGAAATATGTCGAGGTGATTGTATAGGTCGGTGTTTAAAAAAAGTATTGAGAGGTCAATAGATTTCCTTGCATTGTCTAGTGGGTTTTTTGCGAGTTTTTTTTTAGATACAGATTTGATTGAAGAATTAATTTGTTCCCTTAGGTAATTCTATACGAGATTCTCTGAGATAATTATAAGCATATCTTGCATACGCGGTACACAAGGGAAAAATATTATAATCTTTAAAAAATTTGACTTCGAAGGTTTTATAAATCGATTTATTTCCAATTTCCCTGAAAATGAAAAAAAAAAAAATTGGAAAGGTATTACAACTATGTATGAACTGTTGCATATATGAAATTAGGTATGTGAAAGTTTAATTTTAATTCGTGAATTTCTCTGAAATATTGAACAAAATTACCAAAAAAAAAAGCTTGTCTGATAATCCTCCCAAGTCCATGTGGATGGGATAAATCAAAAATGTTTTTATCTAAATAAATTATATCAAGTATATACATTTGTTTTTGGAATTTTATATCTGTATTAAATTCTGTATTCAATTTATAGAAGCACTGAGCATCAATCATTTTTTAAAAGTTCTCTTAGTTTGAAAAATGCAATAAATGAAATTTGGCATATATGATGTGTCGCCAACATTGTAGATCTGTATCAAATTTTGAAACCAATCTGTATAAAGGAAAGCATTTAAGCTTCTTACTCAGTTTTTGCCTGTACAAACGTGTGATAATGTGTTAGTATAGGATAAAGGCAAAGAATGATCACTCAATTTGATTCGTGTTAGTGATGTGTATTTTTAAAACTTTTAAATATAATAAGAAATTTGGAAACCAATAAAAATATGACATATATATAAAAAGAGAAAAATGCTAATTTAATTAATGGAAATATATATTTTTTTGTTACTTCCTATCACGAAGTGTAAAAAAAAAATCATTGTAGAAATGAAAAAAAAAAAAAAAACCCTTAAAAGGGTTTGATAAATTTCCATGCTTCAAGTATTTTTAAAACCATTTTTGAGTAATTATATATTTTTTGTATTTGAGCCGAAAATTTAGAAACTGAATGAACAGAGATATGAATTTTTTGCAAATAATATTCATTCTGAGGTCACAGAAATGTCTTCAATCTTATTATATCTTCGCTGACATTATTCATTCTAGAAGACAAGAAGTTAATAATGATTTTTCCTAAGTTAATCAAACATGTACACTAGGCCTCAGTGGGTTTTTTTTTCATGATGCTCTTCCTCTCGAATATTATAAATGATGCTCTTCCAACGACATAACATGGAAGCTATATGCGAAGTACTATCATTTAATCACGTTTTAAATAGTATGATCCCTCCACATTTTTTTAACAAGAGAAATCGGTATGGATAAAAGAAAGCGTGTTCTCAAAATGTTATCAATCACAATGTAGAGGATATATGTTTCTTTAATACATATATTTCTTATTAGACATAAGGTAATACCGCAAGCTTTGTTAGTACGCCCTCTTAGATGTTTTATTATTACATTCAAAATTATCAAGACTTTTTAATACTGAAAAGGAAAATAGTAAAATATTGCATTAGAATTTCGAATTGGAGTAGTTCAATAACGTTACCTGTGGCTGCTAAATATGATGAAAGCACTAAATATGAGCATCTGCAATTTTATTTTGTTAAAATATTCATAAAAACTATTCGTGTGATAAATTACTTTTATTTGAATTAAACTAGTTTTTTTGCAATAAATTTCAATTTTAATTGAATTCTTTCCTGTTTTTAAAAATAAAATTTTATCATCGATTTTTTATTAATTTTTTTAAATGCCTAAATTTTTTAAATTTTATATTATTGTGTTTCATTCCAAATATACTCTGTTACTAACTAGTTATTAATTAATTCATTAGTTTAATTAAGATTTAATTTTATACCAGTGGCATCACATGACAACATATTTATGAAAAATTAACTTCAGAATTCCACAATATTTGTAATAATGAATTATAAATACTTGTCTAAAAATGAAAAATATCTGATTTTTATTAAATTATAAAGGTGTTTTCAAAAATTGTTGTGATCAAATCTATGTATTAATTGCTATATTGAAATTGTATGAATGATCAAGGAACAAAAATTTCAGGCACATTGAGCAATTATGGCTTTTGTTTAGTTAATCTGATTAGATCAATATCGATTTGCACTAATTTTTTTAAAGTTATAGTTTTCTTTTATGTACGGTCGAGGTCTTCTTCGCTGTGTCCACCTAGCTGCTGATTTTGTTTGACGTTCTATATTAAATATAAATAATCGTTTAGTTTATAGATATTGTCACGTAGATTTAGATAAAACATACCGTCAGCTTTTAACTAACAAACAGGTTTATTGAAGGCAAGTAACGACTTGTAACTTTACAAGGTCGAGAAGTTGCCCACTACTAGTGTGTATCAGCTTTTATACACGTACAGAATATTCGAGAAACTATTAATTTGCATAACAAAGAAAAGTCTAGAATGAAAGAGAACATAAGGAAGCAATAACTAAGAACACTAACTAATAATCTGTGCTTTAGATATAACAGCCATGGCTAGCATCGAACCACAAACTCTGAGTCTGGATCGCGTCCTTTGACCATTCGGCTATTGTGCTTGTGGTAAACTTTCGTTATGCGGCAATATAAACGCCTATGGTTATGTTTGATGTAGGTCAATAAAAACAGGTAAAAGATAATAATTACTAAAATATCACCATTTTATTCTCAATTTCGTTTGTATCATTTCCAATGCCTTTTTAAAAAACTTTTTGAAAAATTAAAATGGAAACGCTTTTAAATCTAAAAAGAGGGTTCGGAAGGGGAAAACATAAAAATCAGATTTAAAAAAAACAGCACTCCGTTTAAGATCTGTTTTATCTTTTAAACGCTTTACATGAGCAAATTAAACGATGCCGACTGGAGAATCAAATATCACTGATACGTAGGCTGTAAATTTTACAATAACGAGAAACGTCAAATCCACCAAAGAAGGAGAATATGGAAGCCCCAAACTTCCGAGGATGATATCTGGAAAATCGTTTTATGACTTAAGCCCTTATCCATCCTCCCCTCCTGCCTAAAACAGCTGTTTCGCTGGTAACGTTCAGACGTCAAGGAACAGGAAGAGTCTTCTTTTTATACGGGTGGGGAGGAAACTGGAGGGGGAGATATGGTCCCTGACTCCTAGAGAAGGTAAAAAAATAAGGTCTCCCACGCAAACTTTATCTTCCCCCAAACGTTTCTTACAGAATATGCAGAAAAAGGTACGAAAAAAACACACACTTTAAAACGGTTTTTGGGTTAGATGAGGGTTCTCATATGTTGAAGGGAAAACCCCTTCAGATTTTTTTTTCTCCCTGTCAGTTTTTTTTAAGGAAATCAGTCATTTCGATAAACGTTGCTTCCGGAGTTAGGGAAAAAGGGTGACTGTTGATGACTAAAACAAGAGAACATGTTCCTCTTAAAGTTTTTTTTTTTACATTTCTTTTTTTTTCTTCATGTTGGTTTTACATCTCTTTGGATACGGCTCAATTTTGTTCTTGTCTGCTGTAATTTTCGCACGCACCTACCAAGTTGAGCTTTCATATTTTTTTTTTCAGTTCAATCCTTTTATGAAGACATTAAATGAGGCCATATATAGGGATTTTTTTTTCTCCGACAACATGTTTTTTTAAGGTGTCAGAGAGATTGTAGTGCCATTTCAGAAAGTCAGTGAGGGAGTTTGACTTTTTAAGAGTAGATTTTTTTTTTTTCAAATGTGAGAAGAGTTATCGAAGAGTATTTTCTTTTTCTTTTTTTGGTAATACGAAAAAAAAAAATTGCATGCTTTCATTTGGGCCTATGTCATGATTAAATGAAAAACAGCAAATAGAAGTTTTTTCTTCTTCTTTTTAATATTCCAGAACAAACTTTGTGTTTAAAAAAATGTGATGTTTGGTGGCTCAAGGGGAAAAAAATGAAAAAGCATGCATTTTCCAAGTGCATGATCACAGGGTAAAATCTATTCTAGAATTGTAAAAATAATTTACGAGAAATACTAATTGTCAAGTATTCACGTCATGCATTGCAGTGTATTTCCAAAGTCAGAGAAGGAGTTTGACTTTTTAAAAGTGGATTTTTTTTTCAAATGTAAGAAGAGTTATTGAAGTGCATTTTTTTTCTTTCTTGATCATAAGAAGAATGTAATATGCCATCCATTAGGTTTATACAATGATTAACTAAATAGTAGCAAACAATAGTTTTCTGTTTTTAATGTTCTGGAACAAATACATTTATAAATACATTTCAAAAATAAACTTCTGATGCTTACTAGCCTTAAAAAATAAAAGTATGGAAAAATATGTATTTTCTATGCAAGATTTATCCAAAAATATTATAAATGTTTGTAAAGAATTCATGTTCTATTCATGCAGATCCTATTAATTATATTTATTAAAATTAACTTCGATTTATGAATTTGAATGAATATGTTTAAACTGAGCATGAATTATTCAGAGTAACTGACGTTTTAATTTATTTAAATTAAACGTTTAATATTCTCGATAACTGCATTTTGTCATTAAGACAGAATGTTGATTAACTGGAACAAATACATTGCGGCTATATCCACAGACAATTTTTAAATGAGCAGGATAATTATGATGCATCATATATCTTTCTCCAATATATCAATAATATCTTTATCCATCTATAATATCTTTATTCAATGCTTTTTACCGAAATCTTGGAATCATTGCAAATCCACTCTAACTGGTTTTATTTGTGTTGCTGAAATTTAAATATATTTGTTGAGGAGATTTGAAAGTTTTGTCATTTTCTAACATCAATTGAATGATTTTTAGAAACAAAGTTAAGCAGCCACTGATCTTTTAAAATTGCGTGTATTTTCTCTTGAATTATCGGATGGATAAAACTGTTGTAGTTTTAGTATTTACAAAATTCTTTCATTGAATTTTAAATTTATGCTGTGTTTATTTGGCTATTTCTCTACATTAAACAAATTTTTTAAAATCGTACCATTTTATTGTTGCATGCAGTAACTAAATTCTTTTCTATTTTAAGCTTGAATACTATTAGTTTCACATACCTAGCCATTACCATAATATACAAATAGTATAAATTTAAAGAAAATCAATTCTTAGTTAAGTCAACAAAGAAATTTTTTATTTTAGTTACATTTTATTAAATAATTACAATTAATATAATTATACTTATACATATGACAGAATCAAAATATTAAGTGGCAAAAGAATTGTTACACGCTTTGCCACTAACGGTATTTATGTCTTACTAAATATCTTATCTAAGAGAATTTTTTTCTCCCATACGAAATTGAAATTAAATAATTTATCAAAAAAATATTGATTTTCTGAAGAGATAACCCGTATTCTTCACCTTCATGTAAAAAATACTGAAATCCTTGCATTTTACCGATTGAGCTACTGCCTGTCGATGTCACTTTTTCATTACAAACTGCTAAAACTCTACTTATTGTGTTGAAAATTAAATTGAATTAAATTAATGAATTGATATTTGAATGAAAAAAAAAAAAACTGCATTAGCACCAAATGTCCTCCACTACAAGTTAAAAAAATTGTATTTGAACTTGAGTGGATGAAGAAAAAGGATTTTAATAAGGATTGAAAATTTGAACAAGATATATAAATATATATACAGTCGAATCCGGTTAATTGGACCACCGGATAATCGCACCAGCCGCTTATTCGGACCGAATCTCAAAGTACCGAAACAAATCCTATATACATAAGCCTAATATTATTCGCTTATTTGAACCAAAATTCCGTTTAAACGGACCAAAGAACGTGGCAAGGAAGATAAAAAAGAAGCCACAAGTCGCCTGTGTACAGCAGGAAGTCCGAAAGGGAAAAGAACCAGTGGGAGGTGAGCAAGCCCTTTGTTTCTTAGAACGGGCAGCTCGGTAGTAAGTTCTTCAAACGTTGACTTGAATTAGATAAGAACTTTTTTTTAATGTGCTTCGCATGCTGAGTATCGTGTAGATCGTTTCGAAGAATTTGTTTGTAAATTTATTTTTCAATGAATAAAGTTCATAAGCAACAGTAATTCTTGTTTGTATGTTTGCCATACGCGTGTACCGCACAATAAAGGTCATAATGACATTTTAATATATTACGCATAGCACGTCTCGTCTTGTAACACAGGGTATGTTCCTGTAATCGGACCAGTCGGTTATTAGGACAAAAATGATCGCGTCCCGATGTGGTCCGATTAACCGGAATCGACTGTATATATAGGGAGGGAGAGTACTGATAGTAGAAATTGAAAAAAAAAGGCAGCTGCTGAAATTAATTTCATTAATATGTTTGAAATTTAAAATTTTCTATTCTGATAGAATTGAAATTGTTGCATAATCCTAAAAATATATCCAATAAATAATAATATAAATGCAACAAATCGATTGAATATCAGCCTTTTTTGCTATGTAGAAATTGTGATTATTTATGAAAAGTTTTCATATACAAATTCTTTAAATTGGTTAACTTTACACATTTTCTGCCTTAAAATTTGATGAATATTGCCAATATCAAAGTGTATGTTAGACAGTTTATAAGCATATGAAATATAAATGTTTAATGACGGATATTATGATGCGCCTCACGTCATTTTGATATCTGTAAAACGGAGAAAAAAAAACATTTTCTGTCAAAATATGATGGAATTTCATGTAACTGTAGATATTTCAGATGCTACAATATGGATCTATTTAGTAAAATAATTTAACCGAAATTCAATTTTTTTTTATCAAAAAGAGTTTTGAAGACGGTTATTTTATGTTATTTTATAGAGAATGTAAAGCTTTCTCAAAATACAAGGTAGTGTATTCTAATTTTTGAACTTTTTTTAAAAAGATAACGTAAGTAGACTTTCAAATAAATTGATAAAATGGAGATTTTCTGACACTTTTTCTCGTTGCATTTAATCGAATTCTTAAGAACCATCTAACCTAATATGGATAATAGTAATCTGGATAGAAAGAAGCTATATTTCATTGCACTTACTGCTAGTTAATTGCTTTCTGATCTAAAAAAAAGCTTTCTGTGTACAGCCAAACACCCCGCCACTACTGAAAGAAGCAGTATCGAAAGAATTTGTAAATAATAATAAAATTGTTGGCAAATAAAGTCAATACTGAGCCAATCTTTTTGTCAAAAGATCAAGAAGAATTTCCTTAAATTATAAAGTTGGAAATTAAAAATAAATCTTAGAGAATCTTAGATTAAAGAAAAATATTCATTATATAATACTCGATCTGAAAGATTACTTTCATATCAGTCATCATCTCTTCTGTAGAAGTTGGTTTCATTTTATGGGCGTTTCCACCAGATCTTTTTCCAACAAAGATCTCACGCAGCCTGAGTAATTCTTATAATTTTTTTTATCTCTGTTACTGGGAAAAAGAGATTTAAAAAAAAAAAATCTGCGAGTGATCTACGTCCCAGAGTAGTTTCGTTTTAGCCCTGATAAAGATTTTTTTTAACTTTCTTTTTTGAGGCGTGGGTTTCTGAAATAGAATGAGTTGGTGTCAGAAAGTTATCATCTTTCCTTTTTAACGTTAGAAAGTAAATAACATCTGGCTACGCTTTTGTTGCATTAATTTGTAGGAAAGGAATTTGGGAGATAAGATGAAATGCACACCATATGGGCGGATTTAGTGCGGGGTATTTTGAGTCGCTTTACAAAACTGCCAATGATAGATTGATCTTTTTTCTTGGAGAATTTTAATACCAATTTCATTAAAAGTAATATGAATATTTATTCTAAGTGTTTTCTTTGACAACAGTTTGAGCGAAATATCATTTGCCAGAAATTCCATCCTTTTTTATGCCTTTGCGTCTATTTAATATAATGGCAGTAAAACGAAAACGAATTATTCTAGAGATTTAACTTCATTAAATGGTCTTAAAGTCAAACTTCTGGATTTGAATACATTGCGAAAAGGTCCGAATTTCATAAATAAGGAAAATATTCAGGTTTAGCCAATAGGGGAAATGCCCAGAAATGGTTCATGAACAGATCTGATATGTAGAAAATTGCCCAGATTTTAACTATAAGAAAATAATTAGATTTGGTCCATGGGATATTATTCAAATTTGCTCAATGGGGATAAGTCCAGACTTTATTGTAGAACCTTTTCCCTATCAAGAACCCTTCTTCAAAACCTAATATTTGTGCTCAGTTATGCAGTTAAGTTTTTCTTGGTTTTGAAATTTTGAATTGCCCTTGTTTGCGTGTTCAAGCTGTATGTTTTTTTCCTAATCAAGTTTTT
>JAPMOQ010035837.1:88808-119703 GCA_026543055.1 Argiope trifasciata
TTTGAACTCTGTTGAGCAAATCATTTTTTTCTAGGTTTTGAAATTTTGAATCACTCTTGTTTACGTGTTCAAGCAGTATGTTTTTTTTTCTTATCAAGTTTATTTGCCATCAAAATTTTGTACTTTTCTTACTGCATTTATTTTGTTTGTGTATTTGAGCTTTTAGAAGTTCCTATTATTTTACATCATTTTTTTTATTTTTGACTTATTTACCATAATATTATTTTATAAAACTACCCTGATTTTTTAAAAGGATTTTTGTCGATTACATAACATTTTCTAATAAACTCCTAAGTATTTACTTTTTTTCTTTCACTTGATAGCAATTAATATTTAAATAAATGGGTCAAATCCTGATTAAATAGCAATTTACTGTGATAGTTTATGCAAAATTATAGGCTCTCGACATTAAAAGATTCAAGATCTAATTTAGCACTTTTTTCTGAAAACATTTTCTTTTATTTCCTGGTCTTCCGACTTCATTAATTCATTTTTGTCACTTTTCATGTAATTTCGTTTCGTAAATTGTAGTTATTCTTATATTTCAGTTTACCTATTTTCTGTTTTTATTTCATGATTGTTTTGTCATTTACAGTTGTATTTTTTGTATTTTTATTGCTCTTGTGACCGACATGTTTTTGTTAAACTTTGTATCACATAAGAGTTATCCATCCTCATGTGTTGGAATGTAGCTCTGCTACTGACATGTACATCTTAAGTACTCACTGCTACTGAATAATGTCCCTCAATTTTTTATTTCATGGAATTAAATTTTGATTCTGGTTGATTGGGGAGAAATAAGATACACCTTAAGGATTGTGATTTGTCTTCCACTTCTCATTTATGGTACCGTTTAAATAACTTCAAGATTACAGTCTCAAGGGCTTGGAGTGGTGTTATTATTACTAATAGTAATGCTATATAACGGATATATCAATTAAACACGTCATAATATGTAATCATATGTAACAGTCAAATGGGAAATCGTGTTGATTTGGTTAGAGACGACGATACAAAATTTTAGGGCAACACATTAAGAAACATCTCTTCCAGTTCGAAAAGCATAGGACTACCTGTTGCGCGGATTCTCAGAAAAAAAACAATGATCTTTTTAAAATTTTTATATTTGAAATATAAATTAGAATTTCTGCTTTCTCGGTTGGTTTAATCTCAGATTTCATTCAGAGCAATGATTTATTTAAAAACATGAAACATTTTCTAATAACATGAATGATTTATCTTGGGAAAATTTCATCCACCTAAAAATAATGCAGAAGAATTTAGGCCACATTTCTTTTTCAAATACATTTTATTACAAAACAACATTTAGCATTTTATTTATACTGTTTTGTATAAAAACATCTGTAGTCAACATTCAAATAACACAATAAATATTCAAGCAAATTTCATACAGGCAAGCATATGTATCATATATATTTATATATAACAGGCATCACAAATCTCCAGTTTATCACAATTTCACATCGTCCTTGTTATCACCAAACTGCCGATCTTTTTCCAAAAAGAACGATAATTTGGGATTTTCATTTTTACCTGTTTCCACAGGTTCATTACAGTTTGATTTGGAATCTGTACAAAACGAAGTTTCAGGAGCTGTGTTTTTGAAAGGACTTGAAGCTAATTTCTTCCGCCTTTGCTGTACGATGTTAAGGTGGTGTTCGATATACCTTTCCTGTGGCGCCATTTTCTTGGCACGCAGCAGACAGGTTTCAGCGGCCTCTAGCTGATCCAGCTGGAACAATGAGGCGCAGAGATTATGGAGAGCAGGTATGTGGTTTGGATCTTTCTTAAGGATGAGTTCATAGCACTAAAAGGGAAGAGAAAGACATAATTTAGCATTGTTAAATATAAGACTAATATTTTTGCACTTTTTGTTATTTCTTATTGCACTTGTCATAAACAAGCCCGCAGAAGGAGTCAACGATTTTAGACTGAGATAACGTTTTCTTCTTGTATGCAGCCGACCACTCCGCCACCATTGAACGAAGCAGTATCGACAGGATTTGTTGTGGTCGACTGCTGTCTTCAGTTTGTCCACTCTTACATTGACCGATCAATCAAACTATCATTCCTTACAACAAATACTGTCTTTGTCTTACCGTCTTTCTTCCCACCTGCATACTCTCAAAAAGTTGGAATGAAACTACCAATCTTTAACATCATAGCCTTCAAGGTTTTTAGATTACCTGGTACCCTTAATACTGTACTTAAAAGAAAATTTACAATTTTCAGGTTTTTCTTTAACTCTGAGACCTCTATACATTCCATTAAATAGTGTAAACCGTACCAATTTCTCCACAAATGCATTTATTTTCCTGCGTTCTTCCAAAGTTTTGGATATATGCAAGAAATCTCCCATGTTCAGATATTATTTGGATTATAAGTGGTTGGTATCTTCTTATTTTAATTTCCGGATTTGGAATAAAGTCGAAAGTTACTCTTCCTTTTTTGGACATATACCATCTGTCAAACTATTGAAGTTTTATTTCTTCTCCAAATTCCTCTTTTAATAATACCACTTGATTTGGGGTCAATATTATCAACATTCTCTTTCTGTGTCGCCAACTTCCCAGAGTGATTCGTCTTTTCATTACCATATATCCCAATATGGGTCTTATACTAAGATAACGTTTCTCGTTTTCAGTAGTGTCATCTAGGGCCAAGAATACGTCTTAGCTAGCATACATTCACTGGGACAACCCCTTTTTAAAGGGAGTGAGGAACATTCACACGTCTCACGCATAGAACCAGGACTGGAACCCGGGAGGTCCAGATCTCGGGGAAGACACGCCACCCCTACCTAAGGGGATTGGCATTATTCTTTTTAATTAAAATAATTTTTTGCACTTTGGTACGAAGTGTCCAAAAAGAAGAATGTATTTTAATTGTCTATAAATTATAACTCGTGATTTTGGTGAATCTTCATGTTCAAACCTCTATAAATTATTTAAAAAACATTGGAGGGGGGAGTTATTTTTGTTTGTTTGTGAAAGACAACACAAATAAGGTTTGAAACAGTCGAGTGAAATTGAGAACATTGAGTTAACCCCAAATTTGCAGATTTCTGTCAAATTTTGAATGGCATCCGTAGGAAGAAATTCTATCTGTCATCCTGTCCGAGTATGAGGAAAAGATATTATTACAAAATGTGCAGAGCTATATAATTAAAATTTAATGCACAAATTTAGTTCAAAGTGTAAATTTTTTAAATCAAGTTTTGAACACTAAGTTGTCGTTAAATTGGCCGTCTGTCGGCTTGTACTTCACTCAGACCTCAATAACTCCTTTAACCTCAATAACTGGAAAAAAAAAGCAAATTTTGTATGTGATTTTTGATTTTTTTTATTGAGATTGCAGTTCTCTGGTCAGTAATTTTTTTATTTGAATCGTTGGGACAAAAGCTTCCAAAAACACATATTCAATTTTCTAATTCTTGTATATTATTTCCTGTGATCACATGTTGAAACAAAATGGCTATTATGTCAAGCTAAATTTAAGCCAAAGAGGATATTTAATAATATTAATTGTTCGCCAATGTAACAATGCAACTATTACACAAATATGGATTTTCTTTACTACGGAATTCACAACTCTCATGTATAGGACAATTTTTCTATAAAGTCCATAATTTAATGACGAGATATCACTATTATTGGCATTCGCTGGGGAGATCACACCTGTTGGTTTTGTTTAAATTGACTACTTTAATGTTTATAAAAGTTGGAATTTCGTAGATGAATTTTTACTCTCTTCATTTAATATGATTGTACTCTGAAATTTTATTCAGTTGTGTGATTTTGATGATAGTATATTTTAACAATTTGGAAATTTAATTCTGAATTAGACACTTTATTTAATTTTGAATTATGAGAGGTGCTATCATGCAATAAATTAGAGAAAAAGTAATAGCAAGATTTAACAGTACATAAAATGATGAATACAGGATTATACTAAACAAAACAAATTATATAATAAAAATTAAAAGGTTACATCATGAGCCCTTCGATTAGAATGTTTAAATGTAAAAAAGAATAAAAGAAAATAGGAATATCAAAATTAAGCACTTTAAAACAAAATTATTGAAACGTGAATTTATTAAAACAATGTTATGAAAAAATTAAACCACAAGGGATACTAGAAAGTAGAAAATTTTCTAAACATTTCTGAAAAAATTCATTATAAATGTTATTAAATTTGAGATTTGCTTCAAGTATTTCTATCTGTTCTTCATGTTTTTGCAGTTTTGCTCAAATTTCCATAGTTTTAACATTCTTCTCTTGCACATTTTAGTAGATTAATGAATTTTTTTAATAAAATTTTCTTTTTCTTTTTTTCATATACAAATATGGATATTGTTTTAGGATTTTAAGCTTCTTTCATCAATACGGTGTATATCCGAATGAATACGTTCTTCTTCTATGTTATGTGCCGAATTCTGATTTCGACGTTTTTATATGCAACAAATAATTTTTATATTGATTTGATATGCTATAGACCGATCGGTAAAGTCTTTTTTAAGCCCTTTATATTCAAAACAGCTTCACGTATAGCCAGCTATGTAAAATGTATCTATAATAAATTGACTATGTTGAATACATGAAGACAGACTACAGTCCTTCTAGTAGCGAAATAGAGAAGTTACAAAATAACAAAAAATACAAGATATCGATCAGTAAACCCAGTTAAAACAATGTATGCTACGCTGTAGGAAAAACGCTGGAAAAATTTTCATGGAGTTATCTGTGAGATTGGTTGAGATATTTGAGATTAAACTTAAGAACTTTCCCAAATTTGAAAAATGGTTTGACATAAAACCCATAGTTTAAAAATGAAATATTACTCAAGTGAAATTAAAATTGGAACAATCTTATATAAAAGGCTTAACAGGAACAATAAAACTACTTATTATTTTTGCTACAACAAGTAATTAAAATTATTTAGTAAATACAAAATTTGATTTTTTAATGCTCCTGTCAACATGTATTGATTGGTTACCCTCTTCCTTTATTCGTCTTTGGCTTTAGGGTTTAATGCCATCAATATCCTGCAAAATATGATTCTTTATTTTGTAATGCTAATCACTCTCTATTTTTTGCACGAAAGAAAGAAAATCCATAATGATGGCTAAAGAAAGATAATTTAATCTTAGAATACGAGATATACGAGGGTTGTTCAAATGAAAAGGTACGAAAAAACACTCTGTGTATAAATGAAGACTTCATTCAAAGCATACACCATAGACCTGAGCACAAGATCCCATTGATTAGGATGGTTGCTCCCTCCAATAAGTCCTTGTTCCCAGAATTTCTGTGACCGTGGCGAGACCCAGTCAATCACAGCATCCCTTAGTTCGCTATCCGAGTTGAAGAGCTTTATTTTCAGATGTTTCTTCAGGAGATCAAATACATGAAAATCGCAGGGTGAAATATCTGGGTTGTAGGGTGGATGTTTGAGCTTATCGAACTTGAAATTGGTTAGTTCCGCATATGTGATCCTGGAAACACACACACGTTATCATGTAACTGAACCACACCGACCGAGAGTAACCCCTGTCTTTCGCTCTTGATGGATCTGCACAGTCTTCGGATCGTATCACAGTACACACCGAAACGAAATAATTTTTTGAAATAAATAATTTTTCTTAAATTTGATGAGATATTCATTATAGAATAAATTTGCCGCAAAGTTTAAAGTATGAACAACTCAAAATAAGTTAAAAGGAATCGAATCAATAAATTTTATTTTCTCAAAATTCAGAGCATTAAAAATTGCAAACAATATATTTCAACACATATTTGATAAAAATTCAGTAAAAAATACACCAAGTAATTTTTTTAATGTAAACTTCTGTTACTCCGTGTCTTTTGCACCATACCACAAGTATAAAAGCAGATGTTAATTGTTTTGTTATGTCTTGCAGATGTTGCGAACTGTTTTCCATAAATTTGCTACAAGCTGGAGGAACTTCAAAGAAAAAAAACTTTCCCTGTCGAAATTTTTTTTTTTCGTGTGTGTGTGTGTGTGAAGTCATTGTTCTTTTAGAGAAATCTGATCTTTTGTTTAACATCCATTACTGAATAACAGAATGATAATTACATTTAATTTTCAGTTTATTGTTTAGAATGCTATGACCAATTAATAAATATAAATACGAAATTATAAATGATCAAGAATCAATTCACACCGACATTCAAAATATATTTATATACTTGGATAATAAATAAAGTAATTGAAATAAATTTTTATAAAGCGGTAATCGCAAAATCGCTAAATCACATGATCGAAATTTGCGATCATAGACTACTTTTTTATATTATATATTATTTTAAATAAATTTATGTGTATGCATTTTGTTATATTTTTATTATTGATTTTACATATAAGTCAATGGGGATAGGAATTATAAACTTTTTATATTGTTTTTGGAGGTAGATTTCAGGAAGAAATAATCGATTACTGCGAAAAGAAAACGAGTTTTGCTGAAGAGAAGCAAAGAGGTGGATGTCTGGAATTACAGAATGCGCCAACAAGGTTCCAATGATAGTCAATATATTTTTATTATATCGCATTTTAAATTTTATTATGAAGTAGTAAAGAAATAGTATATTATGAAATTATGCGAATGATGAGAACTGATGGCGAAAAAAAAAACAACCCCACATACTATACTCCGAGTGGCGTTAATAATCTCTAAAAGAAAAAAAAATTGCACGGATCTCTGTAATATTAGTTCACTGTTCACTTGTGTTTACAAATCGCTACAATGAAAGTTGCATTGCCTTACTTGCTGTGCCGCCGTGTAGTTCTTCAGGTCGTTGAAGTAGATGTTGCCGAGGAGTACGAGCCCCTTGAGATGCCGGTTCTTGAGCCTCTGCAGATAGGGGACTGCTTCGAGGGGCCGTCGGGTCTCGTGCAGAACGAGGGCAAGGTTGAAGAGGGCGGCGTCGAAGTCGCCTCGCAGCTGAGAGGAGGGAGAAAAAAAACATTTATTTGCATGTTCTCAAATGCCGCGACTGAATGGATGAGTAATCGGGTAATAGATAGGGGGTCAAGGCTCAAATGGAAAGAGGGAGGGGGGGGAAGAAAAATGGAATGAATTAAGCGTAGTATGGAAATGAAGAGAGAAAGTTTCTGGATTCGTTCACAATTAAGGTGGGAGAAGAAATTGAAAGCTCATTATTTTTGCACCATTTCATTAATATTAAAAACAAGTTCCGAGATCTTACTCGTAAATTTTTCCTTTTAATTTCTCGAAACTCAAAAATGGCTATAGGTAATAAAATATTTTTTTTACACTGCTTGTTTACGTTTAATAATAATAGAAATATGTCCGGTTTGGAGATATGCTGCTAAATCTAATTTAGAACGATTGAACTACAGCAAAATAATTTAATCAGGAGATTTTGTAAGCGTCACTAATACATGCCCAATACTAATTAAGTCCCAGATTCTCCCACTTCAGAAATTTATCAAAAAACCTGCCATTAAATTTTTTAAAAAAAATCTTGACTCTCATGATATCGAAGCTATTGTCTCAATTTCTAAATACACTCCATACATTCCAAGAATTAAAAGATCCCGTAATTTTCGATTTTAAATCACCTTTTATTTTTTGATGCAATTATTTCCCTTTAATTTTAATCATATTTACAATTTATTTCATATTCTAACTTTTTCCATATTAAAGTCTAACTTCCCTAACACTCCCCCCCCCCTATTTCTTTTGCAGGTACTATGTAAGAAAATTCATGGACTTAAGAAGATGATTACATCACTTACTGAAAGCGAGGCCTAATGCAAGTCTTTCATCAACTGGAGATTAAGCCCTCCGTTTTCCCAGACGGGGTCAGGCTCCTCGTGTATCATGTCATTACGTGCAAGTTCATTATTTTTGTTTTTAATTAATTTCCCTATTTTCTCAAGATAAAAGCAAAGTACGAAGAAATGAAATAATAACTAACGAAACAAAAACGTTCAATTTAGAGAAATTTTCAATTTAATTAAAAAAATTTTTTTTGACGAAGTATCTTAAATTTAGGTTCTTTTTAATGGCTTTTTCTTTCTTGTTTATGCATGAAAGAGAAAGTATCTTAATCGTCAAAAAATTTGAAAGCGAGATTTTGACGAATTTTCACGTTTGAGACAATCTCTGAAACTGAAAGATACCTTTTTTTTTTTAACAGACGACGTCTATATGAAAAACAAATTGATACAGACGTTTGGAATTTTTTATATGGGATATTGACTGATTCTGTTGATTTTTATCAAATTTTAGAACAAAATTCATTCAGAGATAATCTGTCTCTCTCGTTATTCGAATACAATCGATTTCGATAGCTATGACACGCAAAAAGTAGGTAGTAAAATTTAGTACGTCGGCTTAGCATCTAAAATATAGATTGGTCAGGTACCGTCCTCACCATCTGACAAAGGCTTTAAATAATGAAGTTCGTTGCCCTAGAGTTCCTTTAAAACTATCTTATTCATTTTTTTTTCCAATTTTCTTTAGAAAAACTCATAAAATATAAAATTGCATGCAATATAGGACAAGAAAATATCATAAAAATGATTTTTGAGCTATAATTGTTTTTATAAAATATTAGAAAAATTTCAAATCTTGGATTTATCCCAGATTTAACTATTATTCTTTAAATAAGGCTTTAAAGATATAAGGCAACTCCCTAATTGTGTATTCATATCAAACTCTTATTAGACTAATTCAAGACTTATGAATTAACAATTAATTAATTTTATGATGTTGAATTTCATTGATAGGATAAACGTGTAAACATTCTCATGACAAAATTCTGTTTAAACTTTTATGGCACTATCTTATAAATTAAGGTATCCGACTACATTATAAACACTGGTTATCGACCACATTGGCAAATTTTTTAAAATTCTTATTATTTCTTGTAGTTCAGACTTTTCTCTTTCCAAAACAGTTGATCTTTTCTTGGAAAAGGAAGGCCTGACTTATTATCCAGGGTCACATATTTTTTCAGCTAAAATGTGTCTTTAGCTTCAATTTTCTCAAGACTTTAATTTTCATAAAAATTCTCCACCGTTAACATGATGTCACCAAAACTAGCAGAGGTATTTACATAAAAATCTCAGCGTGTGTATTAAATTATATAGGAAATGAAATGAACAAAATGTTTATTGTTTGTTAAATACTTTTTCATTTGTAGATGCTTTATAAAAAATTAAGTTGTGAATTTGTGGAAAATATTCATATATACGTATATGTTTATGAATCACTTCTTTGCATCTTAACATTTTTCTTAGATTTTGGTTCAATTCATTCACCATTATATTCTATAACTTGCGTACAAGGAAAGATAGGATTGGTGCATAAGAATTTTGTGCAGTGAGTCAACCGTTTTAATTAAATTTCATTAAAATTTACAGCAAATTTTCCTGATTCTCAAAATATATTACGTATTTAAATAATTTTGTTGCATTTATAGTATTTTGTATCATAATTGACAACACATTTATAAACCATAATTTTAAATAGTTTTTTAAAAATTCAATTTTTGAAAATTTTTCCTTTGAACGCTGTCGGATACCTTAATAGTTAAGCGTGAAATAAATTAATAATGTCGTACTAAAACAAAATTAGTATTAAAAGTTTTTAAAAATAAGATATTAGTGTTTTAATTCTAAAAAAGAAAGATAATAGGAAAGGGAAAATAAATCACAATATACTATTTTATAAAACAGGAATCTAGATACGAATAAAATTTTTGTTAATACGAGCACAGAGTAATTCACAGTAATCAGGATGTGAAACAAAACTACAATTTTAATAGCCCCATCCTGCCATCGGCAGCACAAATGAGGAAATCAATTATTAGATCATAAAAATTAATCTTCTGAGAACAATGACAGTTCACACGATGCAATGGTCAATTCAATCAAAATACTTTACTTTAGGGTGGGGTTTGTTAAATACTTTTGGTTGATGGCCGTTGCTTTCTGAGAGAAACAGTGTTCCCAACAGATTTTCATTTATGAAATTTTTTCACACCAAAAAAAATACCGAAAAACAAATAAGAATAACCAGAGTTAGTTGCTTCTCCAAAACTTTCTCACAAAATTTTTATTAAACTTGTTTAGTTATAGATCACTTTACATGCCATTGGCCCAAAATAGTTCTAAAATATTAAGTTTGGCGTTAATTTAGCATTTTTACTGAATATATCGTGCCATAATTGGCGATTTATTCCTGTATGACATTAATAGTATTCAAAATTCCTATCGGGTTCAAGTCCAGGTTCGGGCATAGTGATTCATTTGTGTTCTATCGGTGAGGTGTGTGAATGTGTCTCCCCCTTGTAAAAAGGGCCTGTGCAAGCGATTGTGAAGTATGAAGTAGCTATGTCGTACTCTTCGTCCTTGTTGGACCTACTGAAAAAACAAGATGCCCTCATTTCGGTTTAAATCGGTGACAAGTAACTGACAGTGGTTTGAAAAGAGCCGTAGAACCGCAACAAAAAAATCAAATTTTTGTTTTAAATAGTTATTCCCAATCGATTGAAACAAAAATCTGACACAAAACTGCACATGCAGTCACAAAATTTCATACAAAATTTGATATATTTGTCACTTTATTTTGGAATTATTACATCTACATGTTTCTAAAAATACAGATCGACAAACAGTGAGCCCATGTCTGATTTTGACTCAAAATTTGACAGAAATTTGCAAATTTGGTTTAAAACTGCATACCAAATTTCAAGTGTCTAACTTAAAGGATTTTTGAGTTACCTTTGTTACAAAAAGACAGAAAAATTGATATGATAAAAAATGTATTCTTTGAATTCAGAAAAGTTTTAACTGCGGAGAATTTCGAATAAATAAATACGAATAAATCAGATTAAAAATTCTCGAGCTCAAATTTTTTGACGATTAATATACTTTATACTATGTATATAAGAAAGTGTAACCGTACTGTAACCATTACTGTTTTCCTCGGCCCTCTATCGGCCGTTGCCATGAACAATTAGTCCATGTCTTGTAAGCGAACGTAAAGCATGATGTAATCCCCGACTATTATTTTAATGCATATAAGTTAAATGTTATTATCTTAAATAGTTTTGTCCCCTTGTAAATCATGTCCTTTAATGTCATTAAATGTATTTTTAACTAAATTGGTATGATTTATTGATTTTAATAGTCTACCCTGACAGAATTAGAATTTTGGCGCCCTTTCGGTTACAAAAGTAAAAATTAAGCATTAACCCATGAATAATAAAAAGGAAATCAATTAAAAACCGTTGTCCAGGAAGTTTACTCAGTTATTTTCAGATAGATTGAAGCCAAGAGAGGCCATTCACCCCTTTTTGAATCGATAGCAAAAGGAGAGGGGTGAGGTGATTCATCGTTGGTCAATCTCACGAGTATCAAAGGGTTCATCGATTGGTATTTCATGGAAAATGAAATGTTGTCACTGTTGAAAACAAGATATTTCAAATGACCCTGGTTCATCCAGAGAGTTCAATTGCGACCCATCAATGACAGTTCAGAACAACTTATCTAAATTAGAAATCCCATTGATTTATTTCTAATTGTTTTTGTAAAGATTTTTTATGCTGTACTGTAAAGCCCCCAGAGAAGAAAAAATAGATTTCATATGGTCTAAATCAGTAGACTAACATTTTCCGGAATGGAATTTTTTTTAAATTGGAACAATTAAAAAAATAATAAAAAAAGTGAAACTAAACACAGGAGTAAGTATATAATTTTATTTAACACCCGTAGTATTATTCGGATTATACGAATTCTACAAATTGGATTCAGTGAATACTTATTCAGTAAATAATTCGATTTTCTGAAAAACAAGCTAGAAATCAAAATTTTTGTCATTCTCGGAAGTATTTTCATTGTTTAAAATATCCCAATTTGATATTAGGACATCTTAGGATTTATATCATAGGAAGAAAATTCGAATTGTGAGACTAAGATTATTTTTCAAAAACCACCAATTTCGCTAAGAATCTATATTAATATAGTAGTGTTTGTTTTAGTATTCTGAGACGATAGCGTTTCGACTGTTATATCTCATCTAAGGGGTAATATACAGTAGAATATTCATTATTTTTCGAATTTCCTTATTGTTTAATGTAAACATCTCGTCCTTCTTTCTCACCCCTATTTTTTCGAATTAAACCCATCATAATGCATATGTAAAAGCACTGGAGGGTTTTAGAATCCGTAGGCAAACAATAATAAATTTGTCCTTTTTCAATTCACAATTTTTTTCCGTTTCCAACAGTTGAAAATTTGTCTCGAATATTACGATCATATGATCGTGCAAGATTAAAAATTATTCCGGTAAAATATTGATCCCCCCCGTTTTTTTTTTTTTTTTGGTTTTTCATCATTTGTTGAAATAGATCGAAAGGAATAAGAGAAACAATTTCGGAATTTTATCGGATTGGAATGGAAATATTCACATAAATATGATTTCTCTTGCATTAAAATTTTTCAATAAAAGTGAATGGAAGAGAAGACATAAGATTATCGAAATAATGTTCCAAGCGTAAATGTCTTCATCATGAGCAAACAGACCCTTGCAGATTTTGACTGCTTCAATTGTTTTCACTTTTCAACACTTTTTATCCCCCGTGATTCCCTTCCTATTCTTTATCCTCAAAACCCTCAGGTCTACTTCCAATCATCCAGCCATCTATTTTAAAGTCTTTCTATGGACCGGGAGTAGAGTTTCCGTAAAGTTTTTAAAAGTGGATATTTTGAGGGCGCTGTTTTCAGGGTTTCTCTGAAATTTCTTCCAGATATAGTTGACTATCTTAACCTATTGCTCCGGATAACCAGAGTTATGTCTAAAAAGTTTGTATAATTCAAAATGGAATCCAGTTCGCCAATTTTTTCTTGCTAATACTGGATCAAAGTTAGTTCTAAGGATCTTTCTTTCGAACATGTTCAAAGAATGCTGAGTGTCCAAGTTTCACTTGCATACAGCAAAACAGGCACAATAAGAGTCTTATAAATTCATCCCATATTTGTGGAAGAATTTTCCAAATCTTAAAAGGCCTTTATCACTGCCCTTCCTGACATAAACATAAATATACCAAATTTAATTTATTGAAATTAATCGCATTCTTTAAAATAAATAGAATAAGGGACGACGAAAAAATTAGACGAAACAGTCTAATTTTACTTTAATAATGAATTGAGAAAATTATTTGAAAATCATAAATGTATTTCTTAACAGGGAAAAAAATTCAGATTAACAATATTTATTTGTACAATATTGAAATGGCGTTAATGTTATATAAATATGAGGAATTAAGTATTGCTAAAAAAAGCACTACAGGTCAGGGGAAGAATAGTTTTTATCACAAGATGCTTGCATTTAAAAATTCGAAAATTTAATACATTTAATAAAATTGAAGCCTTCGTGGTGGTGGTTGGGGTCTGTAGCCTAGCAAGCAGGGGCTTGGCCTGAAATCCAAAAGATTTCAGGTTTAAAATCTGGTTTAATAAAGAATCTGTTATGTATATTTCAAGGACATATCGAATCCAGCTAATGATTGAAATGTTCTGTAGCTAGCATAGTAAGGAAACTTGAAAAACAGTTACGCAACCCCAAGTATCGTCACCATACGAACGCTAATCGATAATACGAGGTCCTTCTCTAAATAGGACTCACTTTTTCTGTTGTTTTTGTTAATTCTGTCAATTGCTATAGACAAGTCTGCTGACTAAGTCAACGACTTACAAACCGTGTTTGGGCAGTAGCTTCTGAAGATAAAGGCCCACAAGCACCCGAGGGCAGAATTTCTAGCACATATGAAGATGACATTCACAAGTTCGCTTGTACAACCCTTTTCTACGGGAGAGCTCTTTTACACACTTCACAGATAGAACACAGGGCGAGGAATAACCATGCCCAAACCAGGACTCAATTGCGGAACGCCCAGATCGCGGAGAACACACGCCACCCCTGTCAGAACTCCGATCATTGCTAATTCTAGAAACGGAGAATTAATACAATTAAAATATAAAGCGAAAAACAAGTTTTTATAGCATAAGTTTACCAGGATTAAATAGCGAATGGAATTCCAATCAGGTGAATATCGCTTCAAATGTTTTTTGAATGAAATAATGAATGGCTTTGCCCTTTTAGTTTCAGTTCATAAACAATTCACGAACTTAAAGCACCGAATTTGACTCGCCAATTACAGTTTGTCGATATCTGCTTTACATAATTAGGATTATCAGTAGAATAAATAAGTATATTTTAACTTTTTTTGTTTTTTCCTCTCTAAACTTAAGGAGCAAGTGATATGTCAAGTTACTAATTATTACTTTATGGTTCCTTGGAAGATGAAAAACCCCTGAGTATAGGACAACAACTGCTTCATTAGACAACTGATTTAGTTAGACAATCAGACAACTACTTTATTATTAGACATTAGACAATCATTAGACAACTGCTTTATTATTAGACATTAGACAATCATTAGACAACTGCTTTATTATTAGACATTAGACAATCATTAAACAACTGTTTTACAGTTTTTAGACTGCTTTTGATTCAACGCATGTTTTGTTTTAATATACCAGATAATGCAATGGTTGACCTGGAGATGTCCTATTGCAAGATGTCTTTCTCTTGAAAAAGATAATTTTCAACGGCTTCTGCTAAGATATAACGAGAAGAAATGACTTCATTATCTAGAAGTTTCCCGATATCTATACATTCATTAAATAGCCTTTGGACAAGAAAAGGTATAAATAAAGCAATGAAAATTTTGCTTCCATTTCCAATTTTATTTTGAAAAACAAAATGCATATATCTCTCAAAAAGCCACATATGGCGTATGAGACGTAGTTTGACCTTCGTTAGAAATCAGACTCAACCAATGATTGATCCTAATAAATGTTGAAATCTCTTTCCAATATAAATTCTTCTCTTTACAAATGGCATATTCAATATTGATAGATGAAATAAAATAAATTACCTGCAGAGCTTTTCTGAAATAATTCTCGGCACTCGCAGTGTCCATGTCCTGCATCGCCAGCATGCCCATATTGAAGTAGGTTCTCTCAGGCTGACGCCCTTTGTTCAGCAACACCTGCAGCCTGTAAAGAAAGAATTAGTATTCGAGCATTATGCAGGCTTACACCTTTTTATACTGGTTCGGCAATAAATCTTGATGAAGTAAAAACACGCCCAGAAATCTTATTTAATACCAGTATATACACAATACAGGTTCATAGAATTTATTTAAAAGGGATTATTTTAAATTTATTTGCTTATAGAACTTTTAGGTAACATAAGAACTTATAAAGAATTTTTTAACTAAAAATTGTATTGCTTTTTTTTGGAGTTTTGATAAAAATCTGTGAGTGACAAAGAGATTACCGTTTTTGGTCAACAAAATGAAAAATATTGCTTTCTAAGCGATAATAAATAAAATAAATTGCACTATTGTTTTTTACTTTCTCGTATATGTTGTTCAGAGAAAGTATAGTAATCTTAAAAAAGTTCGAAATCAAGAATTTGTCGAATATTCTCTTTTTAGTCGTCCCTTCGTTTGGAAAACACAATTTTGAAAAACATCTGTCTGTTTATAGCAAAGATAATTCAAAAACTCTTTGAGAAAGATGGACGAAATCTGGTAGACGTTTTAATAATCAAATTTGTTGGTTTTTCGCACATTTGGGACAAAATTCTTTCATTGGAAATCTTTCTGTCTGGATTTTCGAATGTAATTTAACACGATAACTACAAAATAAAAATAATTAGATGGAAAAAATTCATACACTAAATTAATATCTATAATCTAGTTTTCTATCAAATATCGAGGCAAACAATAACGAATAGACTAAAACAAGTAATCGTGAAAATTCCAGTACGCAATAATATGAATATATCAAATTTGGTCCGTGATTATATGACTACAAATGCAGTTTTGTGCCAAAATTCTGTTGCAATCAATTTAAGAAAAACGTTTTTAAAACCCAAATTCATATTTTGGATAATAATAACCCTATGTCAGGGTATAGTCACCAAATAACTCGCCAAGGATGACACGATTAGTAAAAATGCTAAATTCACCCAAAGATTAGTATTTAGTAACTATTGTACGCCAATGGCATTCAAGCCATTCTCTGGGACGATACCTTTATTAGACTGGTTCTTCTTTTATGAACGAAAGACAAGATAGTAACTAGAGGAAAGCACAAGCATAAAGTACAATAATTTTTAAAAATTAGGTCCAAAGATTTAAATTGAATATTTATTGTTTGGATCTTACTGCACCTAAAATGAAACCACTTAAAAAATTTAGTTTTTATAAATGCATGTAAATTCAGCAACCTTAAATTATTCCGAGCAAAGATGTGAAATTTATAATTGGATTTTTGTATGAAATACGTTATTGGGAATTTGGTGCGGATGTACTATTTCTTAATAGATCTGTATCAAAATATTGCTATTTAATGCATGCTTGAATTTCTGTATTTAACTGAAAACATGCCTTATTTACTAAAATTCATGTTAATTGATAATTAAGGTGAATGAAAATCTATTCATTTTTAAATCTAATAAACAAGACATTCTATTGTGTGTGTTGGTATTCTACAGGCCAAAACGACTGAGTAGTTAAACTTGATACATTTTTATTTTGGAGAGCGGAAATGTGTACATTGGAATGAACCGGAAGATATTTTTCTCCCCCCTCCCATAACATAAAACTATGGACCTTGAATAAGGCAGCGAATATGAACATTAGTTACAAAATATAAATTTTAGGCCTGGATAGAGCATTTTTACTGAATACATTGCTTGAATATGCATTTTTTAAAAACCTTTTTTTTTCTGAGTTGATTGAAATCAACATTTCACTGGGTATTACAACTGTAATCGCAAGCGTACACCTATTTTTTTCATTGTGTTTATGAATCAATGCATTTAAATATCCGCAAAAGTTAATTAAATACTGACAGATAAGATAATTTTGTTGATAAGAATCTACATTTTAGATGTTAAATCAGTATTCAAAATTTCATTTACCTAGATTTTTGAGTTTTTTGAGTTTCACATGTCCTCGAAAACCAAGAGAGAAAGAATTCTTCTTAATGAATATAATTTGAAATTTGATAGATAGCACAAATTTGTAAACATGAATTTGTATATTTAAGTATATTTTTATAGTACATATTAATTTGTACATTTATATCGTATACATTAATTTGTATATTTAAGAACCTAATTTGTACATCTAAGATCTAATTTGTACATATCTATTGTATATCAACTTGTACATCTATCAAATTTGTATGTATCTATTGTACATCTATCTAATTTGTGTATATCTATTGTACATCTTAACTTGAATATCTAAATATCTAATCCGTACATTTAAATATTATATTTGAGCATATTAACCTGTACACATAAGTATTTAATTTGGGCAGATTCAAATCTCTATGGTGGATTTCATCTATTATGCTCAAAGCATTTTTGAATTATCCAGCTCACAGATAGAAGGTCAGACAGCCATAATTTATTTTTTCGAATGTGGGGATGTCTCAAATGTGGATATTTATTAAAGTCTGGAGTTCGAAATTTTGGACAATACTTTCTATTAATACACTTCATACACAAGAACCTAAAAAAAAGAAAAAGCGAATGCAGGCTTGGCAAAAACAGGATCTCTATACTCCACTACCAGCAGGACTCAGTTACCTATCGAGGGGCTGATTCATTAGTATTCTGTTCGAGAACACAGATCACTGGTGCAATGGTGTCGATGAAGGTGATGATCATTTCATGAGTCATTGGAAAACGATTTATTCTAGAATCTGTTCGAATCGCGAGCGCATCTGCAGAATATATAAGTGGATTTCGTATACTTCACCCTTAGGAAAAGGATTCCGATTTCTCAACAGAAATAATTGCGAGGAACTTGTTTTATTTTCAACTTCTGTTCCCCAAACATATCAATCTTCACAAAGTTAAGACATGGCTGAGTTTGTTTCTTAACTGAAGAGTATAATGAGAATTTAATTACAGGGCTCATTTTTTCCAAACTTAATCGAATCGTGACATCCGAAAATGTATCAAGTTTCCTCTTGCGTTTAAAATATATTTTAATCTTGGAATAGAAATATCATTGCTGTAATCCTTCAAAGGAACTATCGAGTCAGTGCCAGATTTTGAAAAATTTTCAGTCATTTATGAACACCTGGTAAAGGAAACCTTTTCTAAATTAAAATTTTTTCTATACAATTTTTTTATTTTTTGAAAATATTTCAACGAGGAATTGCCTAGCTTTTGCTAAATGACAATAAAAAAAACAGTTTTAAACCAGTAAACAAATGTGGTCTCCCCATATGATACATTTCTTTATTGCTCCAATTAACGGCTGATAAATTTTTTTACTAAAGCCAGGCATTCACTGTCATGCAAACAAAATCTAATACAAGGTGGTCATGCGCGTAAGGACTGGGAAGAAAGGAAAAGTATAGATCCTCTCAAACGTTAGTGTTAAAAGATGGCAATGAAATAAAACTTTAAAATATTTATTCTAGTTTTAAAACCAAATATGATGGAGCAACGGAAAACTTATACCTTTCTATTTAAACGCCCAATACAATAATGGATACTAGGCCGAACGCTTAGTTTAGATATATTAACGTCCCGTTGTAAAGCAACACTAGGGCTATTTAGGGACCGACCTCGTCATTTTGAACTACGGTCATATGACGAGGACGACACTTGAACTGGCACCAACCTCTCACACCAGCGGGAGGATGTTTGGCCTAACAGATTTAACGTGCAAGAGATCCCCTCACACGATGTTTCTTTGGGGGAATCGAGTCAGGGAGGCCACCGCGGCCACAAGGGGTGAAAATGCTCACGTTATGCTCCCACTTACCCTCACAAAGACACTGGCGGTGTTGCATCAAAATCAATTATCGGTGCGAAAAGTCTATTAGAATTCACATTTCGTGGTGTGTAATATTTTATATCCGTGTTTTCCAAATTTCTACCTCTTCATTTCCATGTATCACTTGGAATGGGTATAATTAATAATAAAGACTGAAAATTCCCATTTTATACAGGGACACCATTATTCCTTGCTACGTTACGCATCAAAATAAATCGTTAATTCTTCGCATGACGTGTGGTGGAAAGTTTAATACTTGTGTTTCAGAATTCTTACCATTCAACGCATCATTTGGAATGAGTGTCCAATGAATGTTGATAAGAAGAGAGGATGTTAGGATATGTATATGGTAAGGGAGCTTGAAATGTTCTTTATTAAGGCGTCCTCTAAAGGGATTTGTGTAAAGCAGATATAGTAAATTCGTGAATGATTGATTCAAATAGATGAGCTAAGCGCAGAATAGTGTTAGTGCATTAGGATCACTTGGAGTGATGATAAATGACCGACAATGTGTTCTGAATAACTGAATTTTCCTCGTAGTAAAATTGTTACATTAAGTAAGTATTACCATTTTGGGACATTTATGATCATACCAAAACCATCCTAACGGCATGGTGACATTCCACATCTTTCAGTTTTAAGTCTATCCGTTTGAGCAGATCAATTACGAGTTACACTAATACAGTGGTTTATCTATAACCCATTCCTTTTTATATTTCATCCCCCAATAATCCATTATTTTCATATGGAGGAGTACTAAAGAATTAGAAGTCTTTGATATTGATATCGATGATCTTGCATCGACATAAATAATTAGGTGTTCGTATTTCGTAATATTTATTCTATGTACAATGATTTTCTATATAATTTCTTATAGTGCAAAAAGCATAGGTTTTGCTCTTATAAATTTTTTAAATGAAATTCTACCAACATTTTTGCATTAACGTTGAGGTAATAACCTCAGCGTTAATTTAGAAATCATCTGATATCTGTTGGGTTACTGCACGATTACTGTAGCACGAACTTTTTTTTAGAATACAAAAACATAATGTAAACGCATACATATTTTTCTTTCATAAGAAAAGAAACTATAACAGTAAAAGATCCTCGCGAATCTCACTTTTAAAGTGAAATATTTAGTAAAATCTAGAAAGAATATGCTCTAGAAAAAAATGTTTCTTCATTTTCACAATAGCATCAAAAATTCATAGAGATCTATAATTTGAGGAGTAAGATTATCATGCTGACATCATCGAAATAATCAATTTTTATTTTAAATAACTATAATAAATATGAAATTTTTTTGGAGATTTTAAGAAATGAAATAAAAGCATCAATACCTTTCATGCGCCAGTCGTCTCAAACTTGAATCTCCCGAGTCTTGAGTCAATATCGCATAATTCAATAAAGATTTCTAAAAAAATAAAGAAAGTAAAGATCAAAAACCGATAACTACTAATGAATAATAATGAAAAATGAAGCTAGCCAGATCTTAAAAGTGATTTAAAATTATTATATTAAGGGTAAGTCAAAAGATTACAATTGGAAAAGAAAATTCTGATCGGATTTCCGCCCAATTTTGTGGTGAATTTGAATACCGTTTAACAATTTGATATTTTTATAACTCCAGTGACAGGAACTTGAAAGTTTTAGAAAAAGCACTAGAGCTCAAAGTCCTAGTGGGTATCACCAAAATTCTTTAATATTCGGAATTCTTCACTACCAAATTCATCGTCAAGTCTCCAAAATGATCACCAAATAAATTGTCAATGATTCGTCATCCCTTAACAACCATCATCATTTCTGTTGAAACTGTCTTCCTTATCAGGAGACTTACTGCGAAACAATCTAATATTACAAATCCGTAATAATGTTACTAGAATACATTACAATTTCTTAATGTTGAAACTACATAATTTCAGAATTGAAGTATTACTGATTCAGTTATGATCGGGTCGCTCATACTAGAATCCATTGAAGATCTACCCAAAGCCGGCCTTCTCTATGAAGGGCAGGGTGCAAGAAACTATTTTGGGCCCTAAATTTTTAGCAAAGTAAAACAAATGAACATTTGCTTATTTATTTAATAATGCGTGATTTTGTTTTTGCTATTCATTACTTCTAAAAAGTTACAATTTTTCCTATTACTTTATCGATACTTAGTATAGTAAGAGCTTTTAAACATTATACCCATATGCTTGACAGAAGATAATCCTTTATTAATTTTAATTTGTTAAAGGAGAATTCTGTATTTATTATATTTAGTAACTGGCAATGTGAATGATTGTAAAAAATATTACATTAGATATAAACAAAAGTAGATAACTGATGATTTCCAAGTCCATTTGAACCCTGACTGAGCCTCGACTTCTGAACTTCGTGCACTCCGTTCTGTCTTAACTTGTCTGAAGATTTCCTTATTCATAGATTAACTTACTCCGCAATTTTATAGCTATAGCTGTGATCTTTGTCTAATAAAGGCGTTATACGATACTCAGCCAGCCACATGGAAACTAGCTTGTAGGCTTGTCACATTGGTATTGTTCAGAACATTGTTTTAATTCTTAATCGCGGTCGGGCCCTCCCTCAGTCTCGGGGGCCCAGTGCATAGCACACGCCGCATCCCCGAGATGACCGGCCTTGGATTTACCGCATGAGCAAGCCTGGAGTTTCTGAAATTTTGCTGTTGTGAGGTATTCCTTGGATCAAAATTAAAATATCTTTACCGATAATATTATTTGTAGCGCTTCAAAAAAGGACCTTTTTCCTATAACAGCAATGATTATAGATTTAAAATTTGGTCCTGGTATTGGATTGCTATGATGCATGAATTAATGCAAAGATATTATCCAAATCTTAGTAAATGAAAATGAAATTGCCAAGTAAGGTATTTTAAAAGAAAATTACTTGTGAATAAAGTTTGTGCCGCCCAGTTTAACATGATGATCAATAAAAGCGTATTTAGTGAAATGTTTACGTTTTTCTTCGTTATGAGATTTTCAATTCATTGCATTATAGATTTACCAACCACTATTTAAAATACAAAATATTTCAAAGTACATTTAGTAAAATGTTTATGTTTTTCTTCGTTTTGAGATTTTCAATTCATTGCATTATAGATTTACTTACCACTATTTAAAATACAAAATATTTCAAAGTACATTTAGTAAAATGTTTATGTTTTTCTTCGTTTTGAGATTTTCAATTCATTACATTATAGATTTACTTACCACTATTTAAGATAAGATTACGATATTAAGATTTAAGATACAAAATATTTCAAAGTATATTTTGAAATGCTCTTTTTGACTACAGATTATGATCAGATGGCAAAAATAAAAGGAAATAAAAAAATCCACAAAAAACAGAAGCTAGGATTTTTCTCTTCGTATAATAAAAGCACCAACCTTCATTACTTTTGGATGAAAATAAAATAGTGTTGATTTGAATTTTTCAAACATATATTATTCATTTTTTCCCCTTTATTTAAAAAAATAATGAAAGGATTTTTTTTATGTAATAACAAAAATTGTAAATTGATTGCACATAGTGCAGTGGTAGGGAAACTTTTTTTAAGACGGGCCATTTGTTATAACTAGACGATCGTAGCGGGCCAAAGAATAATGCTTAATCATTAAAAAATTTATGTGTTCTATAAACATATACATATATTATTACATACACTTATTATTTTAATAGTAAAAAAGCAAAAGGTAAGAAAATTATAAGCACAAAATATAAAATGAATTTAGTGTAGCTCTTGATGTGAAGTATTATCACTTATTTTCTGGTGTCATTACTGGTTGATGGTGCATAAGAAAAATGAAATTGAGACTGTTTTATCAAAATTTCATCGGGGGTGGGGATCAATATTTCAACGGGCCGGATTAAACCTTTCCGCGGGCCGGACTTGGCCCGTGGGCCGTAGTTTCCCCATCACTGACATAGTGATTAGAATGTGGTATTAAATTTCAAAATTTGCGATCAGAAATGTATTGATTTCAAAATTTGCAATCAGCCTAAATGTGCATAGATTTCCAAACTTGAAAACACTGAAAAATTGCCCGATTAATCAAATGGTTCCATTTATTTTCAAACTTATTGTTATCCATCACCAGCTTTATATTTCTCTTACCTATGACTATTTTAAAATCTTTCAGCATGCAAAAACAGGAACGTGCGACTCCGCGCCAACCGCAGATACTGTTTTGATTTGTCTTGAGCAAATATTTTTTCTCTTCTCGTAGTAGAGCACAACACGCAACAAAGCCAATATTTACTCAACATTCGTCATGCGAGTTAGCAAACAGACACACAAAAACTTAAGGAAAACACGTGTATGTCACAATCAGCCTTTTCTTTTTTAAATAGATGCTCACGCCATAATCCGCTGTAAAAATAATCGCGATAAGGCTTCATATGATTCAAAACCAGCGACATCCATTGCTTGGGTAATACTTCAAGTATTGCTAAAGCAGGTCACATTTTTTGTGTGTTATTTTAAATTTTAGCTGATTCGGTTCAATAATTTTTAAAGTGTTTTTTTATTCAACTACTTGTTTTTTTTTAGAATGAGAATACTTGTAATGTATTGAATTCCTACTTTAAGTAATTTGAGAATACTTGTTCTTCTTGTAGAATGAGAATACTTGTAATGTTTTAAATCCCCAGTGCCAGTATTTTGTTTTCTAATTTTAATAATATCATGGTCTATTTGAAATTATTGGCCATGGCTAAATCTGGTGTATAAAATTTGATTTTCTAGATGGAAATTCTGTTTTTAGCTGCTTCAGGGAGGATACGACATAGATGACTATTGAGAGAGCCTCGGTTTTGAAATCGGAAGACTATTCCTTTGTCCAATGCATGTTAATGCACCTTCTTTATTCATGGTTACAGAATACATCCAAAAACAACCATTAGTTATTTAAAATTATCTGCTTATTAATGTTTATAATTTTTATTCATTATATTATTTCATGAATTTTTATATTATTTTTATCAGACGAAGATGGTAAAATCTGAGCATGCAGACCATACTTTAACAGTAAAACATCACATGTGAATAAGATAATGTGATTATCATATGCGCAAGACTTATAATCTGACATTTACATATACGGCAGGTCGTATGTGTAATGATTCTGAATGATTGCTGGATTATTTCCTAATGACCGTTTCCAAAGTAATTTCATTTCCATGTTATTATTATAATTATTAAGAACTACGTGCTCCGTACTACTTCTGTAAATTTTATGTAGTTTATTTATGTAAAATTTCAAAAGCGATATTTTGGAATAAGGACAATGATAGAACAGCAGCAATTTTAATTCCGTTTCTTAAGGATGTTGGTGGTTAGTTTCCACTTCGTAGATGTGTCGCATGCACGTTATTTGTGAGTATTAATCTTTTGAATATTTTCTAAGATTCTCTGATCACTTTTAAAATGAAATTTAGTTAGTTTGCCAGCAATTGTGGTATCGTCTTCTTTCAAAATCAAATAAGTAATTGCTAGAAATCCAAGTGTAATTTCTGAAATCAATGCTCGGGTCTAAAAGTAATAAAGTGTTAAGTGATGCTAAATGAAATGACATGCAATTACCAGTCTTACGAGATCGACAGATGTCGTATTTCATTAATTTAAACAGCATATGAAAGCTAATTCTTTAGAAACAGACGAGTATAAATTATTAAAATGCCACGCAAATGCATGCCTTAAGACATAGACAAATTTAGAACTTAAACTTTTAAAACACTAATATTGAAAGATAAATATATTTGGTATTAAAGTGGCATATGAACATTAATTTAAAGAAAAAAAATGGCTTTGGCACTTAATTTCTTAAAACATTATGCGAATACTAGCTTTAAAAGATAAATGCATATGGGATTTAAATTATTTAAATGGAATACAATTGATGATCAAATCAAAAGCAAACGATCAACTCATTGTTCTATGACTCTAATGCCACCTAAAATTCCCTTTTTTCTATTGCATTAATTAATCACCATATTCGAGCACATTTTACTATTGAAGTTAAACATTTGGTAATTATTGAGGGGTGTAGAGAGAACAATTGAGCATTATTTGTTAGATTATTACACAAGTATAACGGTTTTTTTAAACCTCCAATCATCACTAGAAGCTTAGCAAGTGAAAGAAGTTTTGTTCAGTTATATTAAAGTTCCATTTTAAAGCAATATTAGGGCTATTTTTGAACAGCCCCCATGATTTTGAATCTGCGTCAGATGATGAGGTCGACAACTGAGCAGGATCTCCCCCATTCCTCTCTCACCAAGTGTAAGATAAGAAGTTGTCATAAGTAAGTCGATTAGAGAACTTCATAGTCCTAGTTGTTAAATTAAATAAACCGACAATGAGTATAAATGATAAAAAATTGGAATAATATTAAAATTTTAATTAGTGAAAGACTAGGATAGTTTAGGATAACTAGTGATAGACTAGGATAGACTAGGGTTTAACTAGTGATAGACTAGGATAGTATGATAGACCAGGCTCTGGTTTGTTTCCTTACCTTCACTTAATGACTAAAATAGTAAGGAAATAAAATATGCGTTTCTGTAAAATTGTGTAAAAAAGTGCCTCTTGGGCAGTCTGGAGTCACAACAGATCGATAAAAACAAACACATGTTAACAAAGTTAATGAAATAAATAATATTAACTTAAAACAGATCATTAATACGTTGAAAATGTGCTCCTTCTACGTTCTAAGTGTTGGAGCAAGACAAAACCTAAGACTGGTTTTGCAAGCCATTAATATAAAGAGGCCTCCAGATTTTTAACTTGTTTCCACCAGAAGTGCTCTTGGAAATTTTTTTTTGAAAATTTATTATTGACCCATGTTAAACTTTTTTATTCTTAACATATATATATTTTTATTTTATTGTATTCTTATATTAATCCTTCATAACTGTTAAATGTTCTTATTTTCTTTTGTTATGTTGAATACTTATTTCTGTAAGTCCCGCAGGATACTTTGAGGTGCACGGGGATTTTATAAATGCTTCAATAAAATAATAATAATAAAAAAAAAAAGTTACAAATGAGCTGAAATATGAAACTATTTTTATTAAAAGAACAAGCTCATTGCATGTACGCCCGAGTATTTATTTTCAAACATAAATCTTATTCATTATTATTGCAAAAAAAAGAAGAAAAAAAAAAGACACACAACCATTATTTTTATGTCAGTAGTGCTCTCTAACAATCGACTAAGGCGTTTATATTTACTTTTCGCTAAAGCAGTTTGTAACCAAAATACGTTAAGTCCAAGGTCAGTCGCCATCAAATATTGCGAGATTTTGAGTAGTTTGGTATCGCAATATAAACACTAGTAATTTGTTGCCAAAACCTAATTTTCGTGCTGCCATCTATTATTGTGAACTGCAACAAATAAAAATAGGAATTTTAAAAAGGGTATTTATTTGGGAACGCAGCATTCGCCTTTATTTTTTAAAGTTTGTGGTTATATAAGGTAATTTGTTTTTTTTGTTATTGATTGAATTTGTATCATTAATCTGTTCTATAATAAGTAGTGAGAAGCGGAATGAAAACAAATTGTGAAACAATTTTTTGATGGATGCAGCTGTTCTCAGTGGATTCAGACCGATGCAAAACACACAAAAATATCAAGTACTTGCACTTAACTCATATATTGCTAAGTTAGTATATAATCTATATGAACCTATACCTAATGATTGATATAAAATCAAGAAAAAAGATTTCGTAAGGAAAGCTGGTATATCGAAAAGAATTTTTTTACTGAATAAATTAATACATGAAAACAATTTTTCAAACGTTAATAAATTGATTTTACAATTGTTACAATTATTTTTCTTACAATTGTCACATAATAGAAAGGAATGAAAATTTCCTTCATGTAGTTTTGTTAAATATATTCAAATAATTTATTTAATTATGAAGTACTGCAGAGTATCGGTGAAATAACGTTACTTAAATTTTTATCTTTAAATCTAACCCTCTG
Organism: Argiope trifasciata; assembly: GCA_026543055.1. Taxonomy (NCBI): domain Eukaryota; kingdom Metazoa; phylum Arthropoda; class Arachnida; order Araneae; family Araneidae; genus Argiope; species Argiope trifasciata. The sequence continues at coordinate 115,765 of JAPMOQ010035837.1, forward strand.
GCTCCTAAAGTTAGTTTAAATAAGAGTTCTGTATGGAAAATATATTACTCGTGACTCGTTCTCGGTTAACGGACTCATTAACCCTTCCCCTACTACGGGTAGTAAAAAATCCACAGGTGATATTAATTGACTTATGTAATTGTAACTGAAAAAAAATTCACCAGGTGCTATTCATGTCAGGTGCACAAAAGATCATATATGCGGGGAGAATATTAAGGCTTTATTTTTCAATTGTTACATGATAGAAGGAATTACAGTTTTCTTCACATAATTTTGTTAAATATATTCAAATAATTAATTTAATTGTGAAATGCTGCAGAACACCTGTGTCATGAAAGGAATTATTTCATGGATATTAATAATCACTTTTTAAAATATTTCCTTAATATTTTCGGATTCTAACTTTATACCTCGTGCCGTAATTTTAAATCTGAAACATGTTAAAGTAAAATATTCCAACCAAAGCATTTTTCCTTATTGGAAAAAAATTAATTAAACTGACAAAAATGAGAAAACTGACTGATTTTTCATTAATATTTATTTTCTTGATTCTTATTCAAACCATTCAGATTTTCAAGATTCATTTTGAAAATTAATTTTTTTATAGTTATGAAAAAATAAAAAAATCATTTAGGGTAATGAATTTACCCTAATTACAGATTACAGTAATTACAGATTTTCAAAGCCTAAAGTTCAAATTTAAAGTCCTTGCCCTGTCTTAAGAAATGAAGTTTCATCACTGATATATTCTCTTTTAGTATGTCTTGAAATCTCTTGAAATTTAAGTCCTTGTAATTTACATATTTTCGTCTAAACTACATGCAGTATTAATTAAAAAAAGCCATTTGATTGAAAAAAACTTAAGTTCGAATTTTATTAATGTGTTAAAAATAATTTTATTTTAATAATTCTTTTTAGTGTTCAGACTTTATTTGAATTTTAGTTTCATGGAATCTTGAAATCCTTTTAATTGCCAAATTCTCAACCCAGAAATATCGCATTTATAAAATTGAACTAGAATACAGTTAATTTATCAATTTATAATTATGTAACGAAAATATTAAAATTTTGCATTATATTGAAAATTAAAAATAAATAAAAAAAACATATGAGTTTTGCAATTCTTTTATGTTACGAATAAATTTAACGCATCTTTTCAATTTTTTTCAATTTTTAATAAATAAATTCAATTTGATAATAAACTTTCTTCATCAAATCATATATTCCTCAAAATCATATATTCCTGAGTAAAATATTTTTATTTTATTTCCTGGAGTAAAAATTAACACAGCTTACAGGAAATACTGGATATTCATTACCGTAACTGCAAATAAAATGTGTCCTGAATATAAATTTTAAACAAAATAAACTTTAGTAAATGAATTTCTCAAAATTTAAATTTATGATATATTTTTCATTACTGTTAAATGTGATAGGCTGTAAATTCCCCCTCAACGATGTCCTTAATGATAATGTGGTCTTGTTTACTGTTGGAATCAACTTAAATTCGACCGTTCTGTTTAGAAGTTATACGCCTCAAAACTTCTATTCCTTAAGCTTACAGCCGACCACCCCACCACCAACGAACGTAACAATATCGACAGGAATTGTTTTATCGACTAAAAAAAACTTCTATACTGGTCGGATTAACAGTGAGAATTAAAAATGAGACTTGCGTGCTTCATAATGTACTGTTGAATATTTGTTGGTATTTGAAGTCACTGCAATGTTTTGTTAATTAAATGTAATAAGTTGAAACTGGACAAATAAAGGAGAAAAAAAATCCAAGCACTTTTTTTTCCTCCTCTTCCTGTTATAAATGATTTCGTAATGATAAATACGTTTTTACACAATCAATAAAAAATTATTTGGTAAAATTCGATTGGATGTAGCTAAGTAAAATTAATTGCTTGAAGAAAAAAAAACTCACCTCCAGTTGTTTGAGAAAAAGATTAATGGATGGATAAAAAATAATTCCATCCCGCAAAAAAGTATCTTTTTAGATGAAGATGAATGCCAGCAAAGTGCCAAATTTAATATGAAATTACACGGCATTAAAAGGATTTATTGCAAGTGAAATTAATTCATTGCTTAATGAATCGAATTCATACAAAGCCGCAATGCATTTCAATTTCAGATAATTTAAAAGAACAGAAAAATGAAAATTATTTAAAGGATAATTTAGAAAAAGTCATTTTCAACTCTTATTTAAGATTTATTGCCTTCAGAACTTATAACTTATATTCAAAGAACCGTTTTTGACATATTTTGATGAACGTATTTACTATAAAGAATTCATTCATCAAATATTGTGCCACTCACCGTAATTCTTTGAACAAGCGGAGATATAATGTTTGCCTGTAATAAACCATTTGAAATGTTTTAAATATTTAACTTTTTCCCCTTTAAATATAAAAAAGAACAGCAAAAATATGTAATATTCCCAATTTATTACAGTAATATTTTTAATCAGCAGGAAAGCGGAATACAGAAAAATTATTGAATTTTTTTTCTTATATATGCAGTTTAGAAATAGTAAAGTAATCGAAAAAAAAAATTGAAATCTAGATTTTAAAGAATCTTGGTTTTATCGATTTAACTGAGCTAAAAACAGTTAAAAAACTTTTTTACGTCTAACAAAGCTTTAAGCTAGATGGTTGAAATGTTGTATACGGTCTTCACACCAATTTGCAGTTTCCTTTTAACTTTAGAGCAAAATCTGTTTGTAGGAATTTCGTCAGTCCAGCTAATTTAATACAATAGATACAAAACGGGGAGATCTAGGTAATTAAGATTTGGTAGATAGATTTAACATCCGTAACGTAAACATCTGTCAAATTTCAGTCAACAACCGCTTGTCCATTGGTCTGTACATTCAGAAACATGGAAACATAATGACTTACGGTTTAATTATATTAATGTTCCATTGTTAAGCAATTCTAAGGATATTTTGAGACGGCCCTTATAATTTTGAGCCTTGGTCAGATGATGGGGACGATACCTGAGCTGACACCCCCCGTCTCCACACCACACCAGTGGGAGGACGTTTGGTTCTTCGGTGGAATCGGGTCTTGAATCTGGAAACTTTCCGATTCTGAAGCCGATACCTTATCATCAGGTCACCGCGACCCCACAGTGGCTTCAATGTATCCAATTTGATAAGGTATTTTTTTTAAGTCACATCTTTGTTTCAGTCGATTAATAAAAGTCTCCGAAGCACTAATCCTATTTTCTTATATTAACATCATCAAGCGATGGATTAATCGCCAAAACATTCTCTAAGGATGACATGATATATTAAAAAAAGTTAAATTCACGTCAAAAGTTAATATTTTGTAACTATTGTATGCCAATGCCATGAAAGGTACTCTCAGCGCATTCTATGAGAAAATAAGCAAGATAACTTTACGGTGACCACTCTCGCTGGTTTATTATTTATTTTTATTATTTTCATGTGAGAAAACCTGTTTTCATTAGAAAGTTTTGAATAATTGAGGGAAACAAATAACTGAATCTCAAAACCCCATAGATAATAAATAAAGCATAAATGGCAATATTCATCAGCATCTTTTAGTCAGAAATATTATTTTACCTGCTTTTACCAGTATTGCATTATTATTATGCATGCTTCTTTGAAGGCAGATGTATTTTAAAAATATTGACCTTCTTTTACCAGTATTACATTATTATTACATTTGCCTCATTGACAGCAGATGCCTTTTAAAAGGTTGAACATCGTGACTGTTGTTTTCGTAGAATATAATTTTTTTCAGAAGACGGCAAATCATTTAATTTATATAGTACGTTAGGAAAAGTTTCAGAAAAAAGCATTAATTTTTTATTTTAAAGTAAACTGTTTTATGATCTCAGAAATGGGGTTTAGTTTAGTCATATTAACGTCCCGTTTTAAAGCAACACGAGGGCTAATTTGGGACGGAC
>JAPMOQ010035842.1:8340-26423 GCA_026543055.1 Argiope trifasciata
CTTTTTTCCTCTTAAACCTTCCAACATTTATTGTACTGAAAAATACATTTTATAACACTATATTGGTTGAATGTAAAAATATATTTTGGTGGTAATACTATAAAAATAAAATTGCACGCTTCCTTCATTTTGTGCTTATTTCAAAGTCCACCTTCCCCTTAACTTGAATACATTTCCCAAGTATATTTTATTTCTGCACAAAATATTTTCACACATGAAATTAGGATGGTCACAAACGCTCTCAAATTTTATTTGACTCTAATTGAGTAGTTTTGTCAGACAGTTTATTCTGTAAATCCCCAACACGCACGCATGCACATATAAGCACGCATTATTCTCTTTTATTATGAAGATAGATTTTCTTATATTCAGGCAAAGTGGCTGAACTCAAAAACTGTAACGTGTACTTTCCGTTATACGTTATGTCCGTCGATCTTCAATAAACGCTTTGACTCAACAAAACCCCATTGAATACGGTAAAAAAGGCTTCAGACAACTCTTGATAACACTGCGATTCATTTTTGCAGCGAGCAATCTGTCACTATTGGCAAGTTTTTCTAACATGATTAATATATAGTACCAGATGTAGAAAACCTACGCATGAAAATTAATTTCATATTGACAAAGCTATTGCGATTACAGAGTTGTGAATATATAGTCAAAGAAAGTGACAAACTCAAAGTATGGACGAAAACTGTTGAAAAAAGATTGCTTTAATTTCAGAGTTAAAAAAATGTTAAAAAAAGTATGTATTTAGAAATGAACACATATATGAATTAAATACAGAAATTCTTAACAACATATATTCGTAAATATTAGTTATAGGCAGATTTAAAATGACACTGCATACATATGATGCTTCTGATTTTGATCATAAATATTGTCAAGTAATCTATGTTGATCATCCAACCATATTTTTTTTCTCTACTAAAAGCATATTATGCCTCAGATATAATTTTGTTATATATGTTTAGAACCAAAGTAATAAATATATAGTATTTTTCCCTATTGTTTGATTGTGATTTATGTACGATTTCTCCATTTAAACCCATTTAATAGATTATTATTTTTTTAAATAAAAATTGAGTTTATAAAATAATTATCATATTAACATGGGAAAAAAATCCATGATTTACTTTAAAATCTGGGGCTTTTTTTGTTTTGTTTTTTTGGAGAATATAAAATTCAGTATTATACATCTATAAGAAAAATGCTCCACAAATAATAAATATTTTCTCATTTAGAAGATTTTAAATTCTGTTATTTGTTTAAGGAACTAGATATAATTCTAGCTGCATGTCTAATAAATTCTTTCATATTTATACAAAAATATATCATGAAATATAAATAACTGTTATGTTTATAATTTTTTTTGTTAAAAAATAATTGTTTTGGAAGAAATTAGGCGGTCATTTTGTTGAATATATTAATATTAACTCATTTTAATTCAAATCAATGACAACAGATGTACCACTTTTTCTTAGTGCCCTTCACTTTATTATTTTAATTGTACTTATCATTTAATTTTTATTCATTATTTTAAATTTCATTTTCTTATTTAGTCGTTAGATGGCGCGTTATATTTCTTTTATTTGAAATGTGCATTGGTTATATTATAACTCTCCACATTTATTTAATGAATAAAGTAACACCTTTTCTATCAACCAAGCACTTTTATTTGTAATTAAAACTTTCTTATCTTGCTGACTTACTCCTGTACAGTTTAAAATATATTTATTTTCTCAAATACATGGCTTCTAAGGCTAGTTTTTTTCAACCTCACCTTCTACATTCACAGATATTTGAAGGGGGGGAAAGCTTCAGGGCATTTTTTATACATGTCAGGGATTGAACTGGCCATCTCAATGGAGCCAATTACCTTAAAAAGGAAGCTAATTTTACGCCTGATAGTAGTTTTAGGTCCTTTCATTTAAGATAAGACCTAACATCAAAGCAAAGTGAAAAAGAAAAAAAGCAACTAAAAAGCTTTCCGGTATTCTCTTTTTTCAGTTGCTAAGAATTTCGGAAAAATAGACAAATGGCAAAATCCATGCAAATCTTCATAGTTAAAATACTTCATGTTTGCTTTACTGATTTTTTTAAATATTGCATGCCTTATTTTGTGCTCTTTACTTAATATAAAGTTTTGTATTTGAAGCTTTTTGTTCTGAATATCCACTAAAAATGACGGTTCTTAATAAATAAACTAATAAAGTCTATTTTGTCTAAGTAATACTTTGATATTATTGAATTGCTGGCACTGATTTCAGCTGTTAATCATGCGTTAGATCTTGTAATTTGACTCAAGATGAATTTTAACTCAAATTCCACTTTTTTTATACCTGAAGATCATTTAAATTTATAATACTTTCCTTGAAGAAATGTATCATAATGAGATGTTGCTTTTTCTTTATCCAAAGGTAATTATGAATTTCATAAGATGATAAATTAATATTTCGACAACATAATATTCTCTGATTTACTGAAATACATTTACCTGAGATTCTGAAGAAATATGCTTTATTTAGAACTGTCTATCACTGGATTTTAAAAATTCGAAGAGATCTTTGAACTAAGTATAGATAATCTACCAAAAAAAACTAGAATATGAAAAAACGATTTTCAAGACAACTGAAAACTGAAAATATTAATTGAGTTGTAAATCAAAGTTTTTATATCTATAAATATGTGCATTCTTAGATGTTAGAACTTGTATATAGACGTGCAATATGTAGCTGCCTGACAAAAGTGTACACTCTTGTCCCGAGGTTGCTACCTGTGTTACGAACTTGCCACCACTTTACTCCACATCCATTCAGTTGGATGTTAGACGAACGATGTTATCACAGCAAGTTTTTGGTTTTTCTCTTATGGCGGGAGGTGCAATTTTTTTTTTTTTTTTTTTTTTTTTTTTTTTTTTAATATTGCCAACCGTTATGGCGGGCGACGAACGTTTCTGTCGCAAAAGCGTTATGGCGACTTTTGCTACCGGTAGAGGGTGCCACTAAAGTTGCGTCTGTTTGTTCAGAACCAGGATTTCCAATGTGCATTCTTGAGATTAGAGCTCGGGACAATTGGGTCCGTAGTCACAATGCCACTAGTTTGGTGCATGGCTTAATACGTATTGCCAAATTTACATTAAGTTAAAGTATTAAAACGTTACTAATTAATGAAAATCCCTAACCATGTAGAATAATAATAATAAAATTTAATAACAAATTAAAGAGACAGATATAGATCATGACACATCGGGCGTATATCCATCGACCAGCACGAGACAGAAGTTCAGAGCAAGCCGGTGAATCCAGGAAGTGAGTCACTCATTTCCATCGGGGATTGGAGTTCATCTGCACAGGTTATGAATAATACTTGTCTCTAGCTGGTGAAACAAACAGTTATTTATCGCCTGTTTAGTTGCTGCAAATATAAGAGTTATGTTAAAAATTATGTTTAAATGAATGTATTGTTTTCCTATGGATATTTTATCTTGCCTTGAAATATTTTGTGTGGATGTAAACTTTAATTTGTTCTGAAATAAAAAAAAAATCCATATATTCTAAAGAAACTGTACTTGTAAACTATAAATTAAAGTAACAGTCTTTTTTAAATATAAGTATAAACTTGTATCTAAAAAGTTGAAAATTAGGCAACTTGTAAAAGAATCAATGTTATTATCAACAATTCTTAAGGTAAAATTAATCCCATAGCATTAATAGAATATTAATTAAGAAAAAAAGCATATGAATAAAATTTAATGAGAGAGAAAAAGTTGTTTCCACTCTTGAGCAGAATAAATAATATTACTCCAACAAAATGTTCTTTCTTCGCTTAATAATTTCCTCCTTTACTGGTTTGTAAAATATTTTATAGTTAAACTCACATTTGATGTGCATAACGGAAAGTATCACAACATAACAAATTAATAATTTGCGTTTACGTTCCTCAGTATTGAAATATGACTTGTTATAAATTCAATTTAAAATTTCGTTAATCAAAGAAATTAATGCAACTTTACTCACAAGAAAAATACTTTAATAGAACTAAAGTATCATCGGTTGAATAATACCATTCTATGCTAAAAACTGATATTGTAGATGCAAATTTTTTATATCTGCATTCCTGAAAAATATAAATCCATGAAATATTTTATGGAATTAAATTATTTCTCTAAGGATTTTATTGAAAATATATATTTTAATTTCTTTAAAAAAAACTTAATAAAGTCAATGTCCTATAAAAAAGGAGTTTTATAATCATGGCGAATAAAGCACTTTTGGAACGCTATTTTTAAGAGTAAAATTGGACAGCACAAGCTCCATTTTCTCAGTTATTTATGAAGTGCCTAAGATTATATATATGTATATGGAAGCAGAGAGGCGATTACTTAGACAAGCGATATATGTCAGAAATAAAAGGGATCAAATGTTTCGAAGCCGAAAAAATGCCCTCGTCATTAAATCTTAAAATTCTCACCGTGCCTATATAAGAAAGAATTCCACAAACTAAATCGGCGTTTCCCGGTTCGAAATCATTGAAAAAAAAAACAATGTATTGATGTAAAAAATAAAAATAAAATGTAAAGATCATATTTAGTAATTCGGTATAAGAATAATTACGATAATATATAAAAAGCATTTGATAAGTATTTAAAATTAATTTCGATATTTTTTTCTTTCAATATGAAAGAATCTATATAAAGTCAGTAAATAAAAATTTATTATTATTTTTTTTTTAATATCTGAAATTTCTAACAAATATTTGGCCGTTTTAAATCCCATTTTACGAATGATATTCGTAAAAAATGATAAGAGTTCAACAAAAATCAAGAGGTTGACTATAATAATGTAACGTACGAGTGAAAAAATGAAGCAATTATAAGAAAAGAAGTGAATAAAGAAGAGAATGTCAGAAAAGAGATTAAGGATATACTATGAATAAAATATGGAAAGACTGCAGGAAAAACGATTAAATTTAAAAAGAGTGTTTGAAAATATTAGAAAGCAGGTAACAACAAATCACAAAAAATAAGTAAAAATAATGGATGTTATGGGATTAAACAAAAAAATAAGAAGTTATCAAAATAGATAACGAAATATATTGATCAAAATTGTAAAAGAAATATATTTACCTTTCATAGAAGTTTCTTATAAGGTAGAAATCAGATATCATCTTAATGAACCAAATCTGAACAATATAAGATATAACCCTCAATAATCTTTATTTTGCTTCATATCAGGTCATTAATTAAATTAAATCAAATTCCAAGCATTATTACTGTCAGGAAATTCAAATTTTAGAAGCTATAAAGGAGTATTTTTGCAATAATTTTGCTAAATACGATACTACGAATTTAATTTCAGTTAAATATTTAAGAAAACTTTTAAATGTTATGGTTTCTAATGGCAATTGTCATAGACAAGCCCAATGTCGAAGTCAGCGATTTTAAGCTGGGCGAGCGTCCCTTGTATCAGTAGCGCCATCAACAGCGAAAATTACAGAGCAGCTACTCACGCGACCACAGTTTTACGGGACGGCTTTATTCATACATTTCATGCACTCTTCCATGGAATGTAATATAGACCTGAAACTGAGAGCAATCACCTGTGAACTAGCACCCCCAATAGTAATGTCTTGAAATAAATAACCTTGTGACTGAGGAGATTAGTGTCTGCACCAGCCACCAGATACACAGGAGTCTTCAGTCGTTGTGTTTAGAATTTGCAACCCAAGGCATACGAGTTCAGATTTCTACCAACCAGTTTATACCGGCAACAAAATTAAAAGAGAAAACTGTTAAAGAAAATTAGTCATTAAAAACGTTGACGATATAAATGAACGGGATACCTATTATTCTCCTTCTACAATCATCCGGTGTTCTGTATTTGAAACCGAAACTATTTGGAATTTTTTTTTCAATAATCTTGAACTAGGATTCAATAGATAATTTAATCTTGTTATTTTTTTTTTCAAAGAACGATATTGAATTTTATGCTTTAAATTTCTTTAACAAGTTTGTTACGTTTACGTTAAAAACGTTAACAAGATAATGAAGCTCCAAAATCATTTCTATACAATGAATGGCTCTTCTGCACAAATCCAATAAATTTATCCAAAACATTCTAATTTTTTTTTTCGAATAACATCTTTTCCCTATACTATGAAGTACAGAGTAGTATTTACTAATGTCTAAATAAAAGTATTTTGTTTAGTTCATAAGCATGTGATATTCAAAACATATCTAATACTTATTTACTTAAAGGATTTGAATGACTAAAAGTTTGAAAAGAAAAACATATTTCCATTATCTTCCAACTGTGCAAAGTATTTATTCTGAAATGAATCAGGCATTTTATTTCAAATTTTTTTATCTAATGGTTTTGAAATATCTTTATCTACCCCAATGAAAAAACTATATTTTCGTAGGCTAGGATATTTATAGTGGGTTTCAGTGGAATTGTATCCATAAGAAATAATTTTTGGATTCACAGTGTTTGTCGGATTCTATTGAAAAACTAACATCATTAGAACTTCTAGATTAAGTATTCTTTAGAAAGGTTTAAAAATTTTTGAAAATAAATGCAAATTTACTTTTATGTTGTGTTTTAAATATATGATATTGTTTTATGTTAAATGTATTGTTAATACAAGAGGTGTTCAAACGAATAGGTACGAAAAGTCGAAACAACGTAAACGTTAATGTATTTGCCTACGCCGCTATGAGAGAAATTAGTGAGACATCCAGGGATGCGATTGGATTTTTCAGACATAGATTGGGGCATGTGCAGGAGAGATCAAAGGCTCTAATGAAGAACGCCGTCCAATTGACATGGCAGTGCATGTAAATGCAGCATATCGAACACATTGAAAAATTATAGGGTTTTGGAGACACTCCAACGACTATGCAGGTACATCAAGAATAAAAGACCATGGATGCTCACGGAGGGTGTGATTTTACTCCATAGTTATGCGCGTCCACAATTTTCCTTAGTCACATACGTGAAACTGGCCAAATTCAAGAGGGACCATCTCGACTATCAGTTCAACAGATCGGACATTTTGTCCTGTGATTTTCATGAATTTGATCTCCTGAAAAAACATCTGAAAGGAAGCGCTTAAATTCGGTGGGGAACTCAAGGACTTTGAAAGGCTGAGTCTCGTCAGGAATTATAGGAACAAGAAATAATTCTAATCATTAATTAATAGGATAGTTGTATTCCGGCCTGTGATATATAAATTGAAAAAAGCCTATGTTCATACACACAGTATCATTCTGTATCTTTTTTTTTGAACATCTCTTGTAATTTTTCAATATATACTCATAATTATTCATGAAATTCTAAAAATGAAGCGAAATTTTCCGTTCTTAATGGATATTTTAGGACAATTATTCAGTGTTTATTGTCCATAAATCGCATTTAGATTTAATGAAGCTGCAGTAAGAAGTGAGATAATTTTATAACTTATCCCCAAATATCTTTAATTTGTTTTATTTAAAAAGAAATTCAGTTTAACATAAAATACTCTCTTTGGATATTTGATTGAGGTCAACGGATTTAATATGTTGAGTAAAAGAACACAAGACCTTAACTAAAATTCTTTAAATTACGTAAACTTTCGAATTTCGAAAAATTGTTAAAGTTGGTAAGATAGAAAAAAAAATTTATGAGTTAATGATTTCAATACGAAGGGGAAAGGTTTTTCCTTTCTTTAATCAGTAATTCTTGAAGAAAAAGTTTTAATGAAAAAGGCAATAGTTTGAAGCAAATTTGCATACCAAATGAAACCATAGATTTTCCCTACTAGAGCATCTGAACAAATCAGATTCTTTAGTCTGTTACCGTTAAACTTTTGTCTTTTCTACTACCTGCGACGAATAATGTAATATCTGTCTTTTATTTGAAGCAGGTAATTTATCTTACATCAGGATTATCTTAAGAAATAAATTTTGTTTTGTCTATAGAAGCTGATAATTTTAAATTTTTGAATTGGTGGTTCAAACCCGCTCAACTTTTGATGAAGGTTCCAGATATTTCAAATGAAATGATTGTTAAAAGAATAATATAGAAACTCCTTCAAATAAAATCAATTTTATTTCATTTACTTGCAAATGTCATAAAACATCAAAAATCATAAAAAATTATCGAGGATAGCTATTAATTATTTAATACCTATCCTCGTTATTTAGAAAAATATTAATGATGATATTGATTATATATTTCATTGTAAAGAAGAAAAATAAGGTTTAAAGAACCAAAATAAACACACAATTGTTAAATAAATTAAAGTTAGACAAGAAAAATATATACGAGAGAATTATATGGCAAATATATATAGAGAGAGAGAGACAGAGGGAATAATCTTAAGTAAAAAATGTTTACATTTTAGAAGAAATCATGTATAGAAATTGCCAATAGGTTTAAAACTTTAAATTGAATTTCTCTTTATTTTCCCATCTTTAATTGTCATTTAATACAATTATATAGAATTTTAAAGCCTATAATGCATTCAAGCATTTCTCACTGCTTGCAATCCCTCAACAAAGCAACTGAATCTGTTATTCTATTTATTTTGAAGTTCTCCATTGCATTTAAAATACTTTTGAGTCTTTCTTTATTGAAATTACTTATTAATTAAAATATCTTAAATTATTCAAAAAGTTTAATTCCTTAACTGTTTTTTCATTTGTCGAATAAACTTTTAAATATGTATTGCTTATTTATTTATTATATATTGTTTATTAAACTATTAAACAGAAATTATATTTGTAATAAAGTTTTTAGTTTAAAGCAAATCTGTGAGGTTTACTCTTTAATGTCATAAATATAAATTGTGAGGTTCCAATCTTGATTGCCATACAGATTCGTGAGGATATCTCAACGAAATTCGTATCATTAGAACCCATTTTCGCTGAATATGATTCGAAGTGGGAAGAGAGGGAACCGTGTGTCATGTCTTCCTGTCTTTTATTTAATATAAGTTTTATTAACTGCAACATAATGTCTGTTGTTAACTGTAACAATAACTTTGTTTTTGAACGTGCAATGATTTAAATTTGAGTTTTTAGTGTGTGTTCTGACAAATAAACGTAATAGATTCAAGAAACGGCTGCTTATTTCATCTTTAACTTTCAGCTAACTTTTAAAGGTCTTTCGGGTTTTTTAAAGCTATTATCAGTAAGCACAGTTCATAGATGCGCTGGTAGTGCAATAGAGTATTACTTTGTGATAATACAACACCGTGTGTGTCCTTAGCATGAAGAATAAATTAATAAACTTAGAATTGTAAACGTACCATTGTTAAAATAACCTTACTGATGGATTTATTGCATATCAAGGAGTTAATATCAGTTAGGAAGATATTTTCTAATAACTAGTATTTGATGTATTAAAATTTAATAAATTCTACTTTATAATAAGTCTTTTATCACTGATGTGTCGTCTTTTTTTCCGATCCGAAATGTTACTCATTTTCTTAAGAAATCTTTATTTGACATTGCAACATTGCAAATTATTACGCATTGTTTGTTTTGCAATGATTTTTAATATCGGTTTCTAAAGTATTAAAAACCATCTTTTTCGATAACTATACTCATTTTTAGACATAATTTTTACTATTTTGAATTCCCTGATCAATTTAGTTTTCATTGTTTTTTCCAAGGATTCCATTTGGTCTCTTGGAAGTGCAAATCCCCCAACCCCCATGAATTCTCCTTTTTCTCATGCCCTTACTTTACCTGGAATTTGTTTTTCTTAATTTATGTTCTATTAATTATGACACATCCGCGGCGTCCTGGCTTAGGGGTAGAGTCTAGGCATTCTGGATTTAAGTCCTGTTTCGGGAGTGGTTGGTCATTATTCTGTAAGATGTGTGGATGCAACCCCGCTCCCCTCGTAAAAAGGTGTTGTGCAAGCGAATGTGTATGTTTCACCTTCATTTAATCTAGATGTCAGCCTACGGGTGCTCAGGAGTCTTTCTCCTCAGAAGCTACTGCACCCCTTTCAGTGCAAACACAGATACGACATCATTATAATGACTCTAATTTTCAATTTCATTCAGATATATCCTGAAACATCCGTTTGGTACTTGAATGAAATACTTCATATGCTTTTCTCGAAAATCCTATCCTTTGGCAACTGTATTTCATTAACTGCACAACTTATTTCTTTTACTATTTCTTCTCCTTTGTGTTGTCCGTAATGTGTTGAACCTTGTAAGTTATTTTTCATTCTCTTCGTAACGTATGGCATAATTCAGAATCTCAAGATGTCTGGAAAATATTTAGAATAAGTCGTAAAATATAATACTTTTTGAAATAAATAAATAGATATTAACTAATGCTAGTTTGCAATTCCAAAGTATGTATTGATGGAAATAAAAATACTAAAGAAGAAATAGAATTGACATATGCTAACTTGAAATATGAATAATTTTAGTGTTTCAAATAAAATAAAAATGTTAAAGCAAGAAATTAAAATTGGCTTATGCTAGTTTATTATATCAATGTGTTTATTAATTTAAATAAAAACTAGTAATCATTGAAATGTGTAAAACAGTTATTAATGGAGCTTTCCATCTTGGGATACAAATACATAAACAATATGTAAAATAAATTCATTTTTAGTGATAGTAAACAAATTAGTAAATATTAACAGCAATTAATTAGTAAATAATTTTTCGATATCTATCATTAATTAATCACTTTACATAATATCTCTGCACATCTCAATGGCTTGATTTCCAAAGACCGAACTGAAAAATGAATCTGATCGAGAATGCTGATCTTTTTAATTAAATTAAGCAAATTTTCTCTCGGTCATCAATCCTTATTAAATGATTAAATCTGCCGATTCTGAACTTTGTGGCAGGTCATTAGCGTTAATTAAATGTAGGCGAAACAGCCGAGGACAAATATTCCATGCATAAAATGTTTTCACCGATCCATTACTTTGTCGCCCTATTCATCCTCCAAAGTAGCTGGAGCTTCATATTATTAAATTTCGTGTAATCAGTTTTACAATATGGTCGTGATATCTCTAAAATAAGAGTCATTTTAGAAATCAAGGCAGTTAATATCTGAAATGTTTCACTAAATGTAATTCGAAAAGTATGTAAAATGTTTGGGGAATTTAATATATATTCCATAAATCAAAATATGAAAAGATTAATACACTTCTATAGAAATGCATAGAATAAACACTGAGAATTTAGACTGAATAATACGCATTTCAACTAGTAAAGCTATACTGTTTCAGTTAAGTTTGTTTCAAATGTATTAAATGAAAAATGGATTATGAGTTAGGATATGGTCATTATTAGTCAGAATTAAATCTATGTGTTAAATTTAACACAAAGCGTAAAATTGGAAGAATTTCATAAATCACGCAAACTCAAAATAATTTGAAACCCGCCTTTAAAAATATATTCAGGTTTAAAAATTTCACTAAGTTCCATTTATTATGGATATACAACTTTTAATTTAAAAAATCAGTGTTAGAACTCAGTACAATCTCTTTTCTCATAATAATAATAATATTCCATTTGAAAATAACGTTTCCTTTAAAATTCTAATAAATTTATGATTCCAATAAGTTTAAAACAATAAATAAATTTGGAATCTTTTCAAATATACACTTTAACTGAAATCCTAATATGAAATGATATATAAATCCTTTAGATATTGCTTATTATTATTGTTGTTGTTATTATACATTGTCACGTAGATAGGACTCAAGAAGACACAGGAAGTAGAGTTAAATCAATTTATTGACCAACTCCGAACTCAGAAACTATAACTAAGAGATCTTCAGCTTTTATACGCGTAGGGAAGGTTCCAGAATACCTATCCGGAGAAAGAAAAGTTCAGATCACTTATCTTGTAAATTAAAGAAAGTTCCAGAATCTTCTGGAATACTAAATAAAGGACAAACTAATCAAGTAAAATTACTTAAACAAATTTTAAGTCTACTGGGATTCTAACACATGATCTCCTGACTATGAGTCCAGCGTCATAACCATTCAGCTATGCAGAATCGACAATGTTTCGTTTTAATGCGGCATTACTCTCTCCTTAGAAGAACGAACTTGATATTATCTTATTAGAACTCCTTAGAACTTGTCTTGATATTATGACATTTACTTTTGTGGCTACAGTTATTGATTGAGTCAGAGGGCCAGTATAAGATGTCGCCTGCTCACGGGGAGTTATCTCTTGAGAAATGTTTCTTTCGGGATCTCCATACTCAATGGCTTCATGAGTAAGACGTGGACAACTTAATTCCGTTTCATCCTGTTAGAACTAGGATCGAAATCGTTTACTCCATTGGTGACGTCGGACAACTTTCTCAAAATCTGAAAAGGACCGTAGTACCTCTTGAGGGGCGTCTCAGAAAGTTCTACTTCACGAACTGGAATAAAAATCCACACCAAATCTCCTGGTTCGTATAAGAGCATCCGATGTTTGGAGTCGTAATGCCGGCCATCTTGCTGTTGAGCCTCGAGAATTCGTGCACGAGCTAATTGCCTTGACTTTTCTGCCTTATTGATCAGATGAGTAACGAAATCGTCTTCTTGGCCGAATACTTTGGGACAGAAGGGAACCATCGTATCCAAAGGTGTTTCAGATTCTCGTCCATGCAGTAGGTAGAAGGGCGTAAAACCTGCCATATTTTGTTTGACAGTGTTGTAGGCGAATTTGACAAACGTCAATATCTCTTCCCAGTTCTTCTGTTTGACATCAACAAACATAGAAAGCATATCTGCTGGCGTCTTGTTGAATCTCTATGTAAGGTCATTTGTTTGTGGATGATAGGCTGTTGTCATTCGATGGGTAATGTTGCTCAATCGATTAATATCGGACACCAACTTGGACTGGAAAATTGTCCACGATCTGTAATGATAACTCGTGGAGCTAAATGTTTTAGGATTTATGCTCTCTATTAGAAATTTGGCAACTTGCGTAACTTCCACCGCCGCTAATGCTTTGGTAACAGCATACCGTGTCAAATAATCGGTGTGTACTACCATCCATTTTTGTACATGAAGCATAAGCTATTACTTTATCCCTCCCATTTTGGATTTGGACTAATATTGCGCCTATTCCGTATCCACTCGCGTAGGTAAGATATTTCTTTAGGTTATTGAAAGCTTTCACTTCTTAAGGTTCTCAACATAATTTTTTGTCCCCTTTCAGTAGCAACTGTGAAGGTTCAGCTTTATGGCAAAAGTGCTTTATAAATCGACGATAAGTCCAAGAATACTTCTTATGTCATGGATAATCCTTGGCACGGTGAAGTCATTCACGGCCTTTACTTTTTCTGGGTTCGTTCGTACGCCATCACTGGATACTAGGTGTCCCAGCATCTTAATCTCTTGTACTCCAAAGTGACACTTTTTAGGATTAAGTATAAGGCCTGCATTCTGTATACATTTAAGTACGGTATTAAACCTTTGAATATGTTCATCGAATGTTTTTGAAAACAACACAATG
This sequence comes from Argiope trifasciata, assembly GCA_026543055.1. NCBI lineage: Eukaryota > Metazoa > Arthropoda > Arachnida > Araneae > Araneidae > Argiope > Argiope trifasciata. The sequence continues at coordinate 21,827 of JAPMOQ010035842.1, forward strand.
TCATCTAAATAACAAAGGCATTTCCATTTCAAATGTCGCAGATTATCCATCATTCTTTCAAAGGTTGCAGGAGCATTGCATAAGCCGAATGGCCTCACTTTGAATTTGTACTCGTAAAATCCGTCAGATGTTATAAAAGCTGTTTTTTCACGATCGGCTTCATCAACTTCAATTTGCCATTAAATGGCAGGAGAGATCCATAGACGAAAAATATTTTGAACTTTTCAGGCAATCCATTGTGTCGTCATTACGCGGCAGTGGATACAAGTCTTTCTTGGTAATTTTGTTGAGTCGGCGATAGTCAACACAAAAACCTCAACTTCCATTTTTCTTCCTCACAAAGACTACTACAGATAACCATGGAGTTTCTGATTGTGGAATGATATCTATTTCTAACATTTTGATGACCTCCTCACTGATAATACAATGTTCAGATGGGGACACTCTGTAAGTTCTCTGACTGATAAGTAAGTGATCACCGATGTTTATTCGGTGTTTCACATTGAGTTGACTTCCTTTCTTGAACGTCTTTTCTTGATCGAAAATTTCTGAAAACTTTTGGAAAAGACGAAACATCCTTTATTTTTGGTTGATCTTCAAATCAAGAGCTATCATCTTGGTATAGTAGATGTCATTTAACTTTGCCTTTGCAGTGGTCGCTGATAAGGTGATCCTTTATCTATGGTATTTACACAGCCTTTGCGTAAGGGTTCTTTATACCCGATGCACATATCTTTAGGGATGATCTGAGCTTCCCCTTGTCGATTGGCAACCCACAGTTTAGCTTTACCATTATGGAGCGTAACTATAGTAGACGGAAGGGCAACTTCCTTGTTCAATGGAAGCATCTTATTTCCCTCTACTATGACGTCGATAGCTTGATGGTCCTTATGACCTAAGACTGATTTTTCTGATAGAACGAATAGGTACTATATAGTCTTCCATCGTGAATAAACGTCTAGAACCCGGAGTTTGATGTATTGAAACAATAGCTTCAAACGGCCATAATCTATAACAGCTTAAGAAGTGCCCCAAAACTACCAACCAAGGATTATATCGTGACTGCATTGAGGCAAAACAATGAATTCAAAAATTTGAGGTCGGCCATTGATTTTGAAAAGAAGATTACATTTCCGCATTGGTCTTAACTAATTTCCCTCGGCGGCTTTTAAAAGAATATTATTAGTTGTTCGAAACATACCTTTCTTCAGTAAGCGATGCGGTTTCTCAGATATAACAGAAAATGAGACTCCAAAGTACATAAGGGCAGGTTCAGGCTTATTGTAAACGATTACTTCAATAATACTTCCCAACATATTTACTGCAACCGGAGGAGTTTTCGGCAGTGGCCCCACCTCCAAAGACGGTCGCACCGCCTGGTTTCCCTCGTTTCTTCGGCTAGGAGATTGAATGGATCTCCAATATGGCGACGGAGATCTTTAGAGGCGTGTCCACGATTGTCCTCGTGATGGGCTAGGTGACCAATTTCGGGCTGCAGGTCGGCTGTAGCCGTCGGCATATCGTCCCTCATTTGGTGATCTATGGCCGGAATCTGTCCTATTAGCTTGCTATGCCTCGAAAACGGCTTTGCGATCTCTGCAGTATCGAACAACATGGCCATGGCGGCCACAATGAAAACAGACGGGTCTTCAATCTGGGGTGCGCCAGATATCTATCTTCCTCCATGATTGCTGTGCTACTGGTCGTGAAGCAACGTCGGCGTAGGAAGCTGGTGTCTTGGTTTCTCCTTTATCTAGTCTGCTCTTATCTGAGTCAAAAGAGCCAAAGCCTTTTCCACTTCCACTCGAACAATGACTTCAATGCTTTGATCTTGAGGTTCGAGATCGACTGCCAGAGGGATGAGGCGCTGGACCTCCTCTCGTGCTATTTGACGTACAAGGGATACCAGATCTAGTTGTTGGTCGATTACAGACATTGGTACGACATTTGGAAGTCTTTCAAATTTCTTACTCCGGATTCTCTTTTGCAACATCTTTTCGATTTTTCTACACTATTTAATTAAGTCCTCCGTAGTGGTAATTTCTTTAGTCAGTAGTGCCTGGTAGACGTCATCGGCGACTCCCTTCATCAGATACACACCTTCTCTTCTTCTGTCATATTTGGCTTGACTTGATGGCATAATACAACATGGATTGGATGTAAGAATGTTTTCACCAGATTTTTTAGCTCTATACTTTAGCTCATTTTAGACACTTTTACATAATGCTCTTTTTCTCCAAATACTTCTTTTAATTTCTATTTGAATACATCCCAGGAAGTCAAATTATCTTCATTATTTTCAAACCCTTATTTCACTTTGCCTTCTAGGAAAAGGAAAACATTTGCAAGACAAGTCATGTCGTCCCATCTGTTGAATTTCGATACTCTATCGTATTACTGAAGTCATTTTTTGGGTATTGTCCGTCTCCTTTAACGAAAGAAGGATTTCTGTATTGTAGCAGTGCTGTTTTCAGGATGACAGGTTTAGTTTCCTGTTCCCCATTCATTCTCCTTGTCTTTCTCAGTGGTGGATTATAAAGTCCAAATTCTGGGACTACACCTTTAAGGCGATTGCATCTTCGTAAATCCGTTCCCACGCTGACAGGAATTCGTACCTGGCACCGCCAACAATAACACGTAGATAGAAGTCAAGAAGACATAGGAATTAGAGTTAAATCAATTTATTAACTGAATTAAGAACACTATGACAGAGAGATCTCCAACTTTTATACAAATAGGGAAAGTTTCAGAATACTTTTCTACAGACAGTAAGAAAAGCCCAGAGCACTTATCTGGTAAATAAGAAAGGTCCAAAATCTTCTGGAACACGAAATATATATATATATATATATATATATGTGTGTGTGTGTGTGTGTGTGTGTGTGTGTGTGTGTGTGTGTGTGTGTGTGTGTGTGTGTGTGTGTGTGTGTGTGTGTCTTGAGGGTAAACTACATATATATGTTCACACAAAAACAAACAATTTTTCATTCTTCGTTACGAATTAAATTTATTTTATTGTAAATTTTAAGACATATTTTTGCATATTTAAAGATAATTCATTTTTCTATATGTCTTGAGATATTTTTTTATTTGTCAAGTGTACTTTTTGAGTAAATTTTATGCAAGAGGCTTCATTCTCCAAATCTCTCATAACATCAGGTGGATCTAATTTATTGTCGGTGGAAGTCTGATTTTTTTCAATATTATTAGCAATATAAGAGCAAGAAGATCTCTAAACATTTAATATTCATATCTGTACGATGTCATAATTGTCGTCTTTAGGAATTTTAAAGCCTTGACAGATGCACGTGTTGATTTACCTCAGGAGTACAGCCCCAATATCCGAAGAAATAATATGTTTCATTAATTTTTATTAATATGTCCTCCTCCGACTCGTTCCCTTAAGTAGGTTTTAAAAGTTATGATTCAAGTCTTTAAAAATTTCTAAACAAATGAAAAAGAAAGGAATAAAAAAAACCCTGTACTTGTTGTGGTGAGTTATGCATTTTAATAATGACGACAAAAAAAAAATCGATTTATTTAGACAGTTAGCTTTATACAAAGTGTATACAAATGAAAAGGTACGAAATGACACTGTGGTTATAACTGAAGATTTTATTCAAAGTATACAGCATAGGTTTGAGAACAACAATCCCATTAATTAATGATCGAAATTATTCCTTGTTCCCAGTATTCTGTGGCCGTCAGGATACCCAGTCTTTTACAGTGCCCTTTAGTTCTTTGTCCAAGATATATATATACATTTTGAATTTCTAGAACACAAAGGAATGATTATCCTGATGTGTACTCTGAGACACTTCGAATGCTACGCAGGTCCATCAAGAACAAAAGATCAGTGTAATTGAATCGGAGATATATTTGGAAAATCAAAATTTGCTGTCATACTTTCTACAGTGAAATGGCTTTCTTGAGATATACCATAATCGATAAGCTTTGAAACACCCTATATACACTTAAGCTCCTCAAGTTCATGCTGTTGCTTTACAATAACAAGAATAAGTAATTATAGGAATTTCTGCAAACAAATATGATTAATAAATGATACGATATATGAAGACTGATATACTAAAAATGGTTATTCAATACCTTTCTAATTTTTATGATTCATTCTCTCGAACGTTTTTTTATTCAAAAGGCGAAATTAAATAAAAATATATTTATGGAAGAGAAAGGGTAAATAAAGATTTACGGCATACCCGTGTCACTAGTATTTATGTTGAGATATTTGGCTTAGTGCCTAAGAGTCTTCTTTTACAGGGCACTTCAAGATATATTGCTTTAATGATCTGTAATATAATGGTACTCTCAAACGTGATAGGCGAGACTAATATAATGCGATATCTTGAAGCTTCGATAGCTCTGTGGTAATAAAAAATCCCAGTAATCGCACTCTGAAGGGCTTAGCTGACATAAAATGAAGGCCACAAAAATATTCTGGGAACACTTCGGCCCTTTTTTCGGTGTACGAATGTAAAGGCTCATTTTTAAAACGTTTTAAACATAATTAAAGTATTTGAATAATTATTTATATTATTCAAATACTTTAATTATGTTTAAAACGTTTTAAAAATGAGCC
>JAPMOQ010035856.1:41826-53967 GCA_026543055.1 Argiope trifasciata
TTTTAAATCGTTGATCCCTTCATTGATTAACCGATTCATTCTAATTTTCTTGATTTTTTTGTTGAAAAAAAAAATTATAAATTCTGTATTCTAAAACTTTATATTAAGAGATTCATAGAAATCTTTTAAAATTTCAAAATACAAAAACACGAATCATTTATCTGAAACTTTAATTACTCACTTTTTATCTCACTTCAGAAACAAAGAGGGTTTTTTACCTGTTATGATATTTAAGTGGATAAATGTAAAAATTTTCATCGGTTGATTCATTTATTGACTTTATTCTTTGGTTGATTCCTTTATTGACTATTTATTTATTGATAATTCATTCTCACTTTTCAGGTATTTTTTATTAAAGTAAAAAATTTGGATACTATATTCAAATATAGAATATGGAAATATTAAAAAAATTCAGAACTATGTTTGTTTCAACTGACTACTTTCTACATCAGTAGAAATAAATAATTTCTGTAAATATTTGATACTGGTGGAAATCATTATTTTTTAAGCACAGTCATTTCTTTCTTTTCTCCCCCACCCCCTTTTTTTATAATTCAAAAATGACTGCCAATCTACAGTAAACATATATCAATTTTAACCTTTTTTCTTCTTGAATTTAACTTTTCAAGTTTAAGCTCTTTATAATGCTAAAATTGATGGTTTGAATGAAAAGTGAGTGGAATTTTGTAAACAGAATATGTATTTTAAACTTTTAAATATGCAAGGCATTAACCACACAATTATATACTTGATTTACTTAAATATACAGTAAGTGTGTACAAGTATAATAAATGCCGTAATTTAAATACATGCATATAAATAAGCACTATTTAATTAAATATTCAGCTTCAAATTTAATTTAAAATCCTGAAAAAATTTTAAATTCTGATCAATTATAGAATTTTTATTTGTCTTAGAAATAAATATTTTATAATACTGTAGAATGATCTATTAAGCCCATAAAATGTAAAATCTATTAATTGAAAGTTATGATTTCGATCACTGGCTTATGCTAGCAGTCGAAAATATTCTGGAATATTCTTAAATGCGTCGGAATTTACTAAAACCTTTTATTAGCTATATCTAGAATAATAAAGGATTAGTTGAATTTATAAAATAATCTATAACTTTCAAAATTTTCTTAAATGTTGTGTAATATTCTAAATTATTTCAAAATGCAATAAAATCTAAACATTATTTAAAATACTTTAAAAAGTTATAGGAAACTACGACTTTTCAAAATATAATAATTTGTGAATATTCTAGAAAGTTCTAAATGTTCCAGAAAGCCAATCTTTTATAGTATTTCTATAGTGTATATTTGTAGATTCATGATCACTTAGTCATATTTTTTTAATTTAATGACGATCAATTTTAGATTTAAAATAAAGTAATAAATTATAAGTCTAATTTAAACCGATTTTTAAGGGATGTGCAAAAATTATTCATTCATTGTCTTTTATTTATTTTAAGATTATAATTATGCGATTACATTTATTAATTTTATTCCTCAACATCTAATAATGATTCATTATAATTTCTTTAATTTTCTTCCCAGTCGTGAGCTTTATCTGATAGCATAATAAAAGGAAAATACACTGCTCCAATTTAATTTTGAAAATCATGGCACATCTTTCGAAAAGGAAAAAAGCATAGAATCTGAAAAAAGCATACAACATACAATTAAATTACAAGCGTTATTTTGTTCGTCATGTGACCATGATACTATAAGAATTGGGCTTACCATTTTAATTTTATGACATGATTTATGAAAATTAGAAGCTTCCAAACATCTGAATCAGATAATAAGAAATATATTTTGCTAACATAAATTTAGATCAGTCTATAAATTATCTACATTGTTAACTCTATATAATTTCTTGAAAACAAGTTAAATAATTGCAAATAAAAAAAAATAGTAACTCTTTGAGACTATTTCTTAGAGAAAAACTCTGCATTTAGAAACTCAAGAACCGAAGCGAAAGAACATTATTTAAATATTTTTTTTTTCTAATTTAGCATGTGAAATTAATGATTATCGTTATGGTTGTTTTTGAGAATAACGATATTAAAATAAGTTAAAGTGAGAGATCGCAACTTTCTTTGGTTTTTGCAAAAAATTCGTAATTAATATAAAATTATGGTTGATTGTTTACATACTTTAAAATTAAAAATTCAATACTAATTAGAATCTGATATAATTCGCAATCATATTTCTCTTTAACTTAAATATTTTAATACTTGATCTCTTTGAAAAAGGTATGTAATATCTGGAAATGTTAATTTTCTTCATTTTAGAGATTATTATTATACAAATGAACACAAAGTATTGATTCTTCTTTCCTTTTGAGTAACTTTTAACAAAATACTTTATATTTGCAAAATTAATGTGGAAAAAAAATTGTATTAATACGAAATGTTAAAGTTCTGCATATCTTTCACAAATGTTTTCATAAATAACTACAAATTATATTTTTAAAAATCCAATGTAAACACAGTTTTATTCGTTTTGTGATTGGTCACCTCAAATGTCACCTGACGAAGACATCTGAGGCTTATATTGCCAGTATTGTTCGAAATAGTAAATAAAATCTATCATTAAGTCGTGCTAAGTATTATTTATATTACACTTGACAGTGAAATGGTCGAAAGGATGAAAGTAAAGGTTTAATTAACACCAAGTTAATAGCAAATGAGTTTCAATCAATATTATTTGTTAATTCTACATTTAGACACAACTTTTAGAGCAATACCAATGAATAACTTCCCTATTTATTTACCATTTTCGAGTAACAGATGTTTGTTGTCTCTCGACCAACAATCGTCTGAATATTTAAGCAAAATCCATGTTAGCCTTGAATATTTTTTTATAAATTGTAATCGGGCGTTAAGTGATATCAGAAGAAGAAGGGTCGAACGGGAATCTACCAATTTTCAAAAGAAAAACTGATCGTGAAACTGCTATGGTTGTGGCAAAACGTAAAAAAATTGAGCCAATATTTAGATATTGGAGATACAAGTAAATAATATTCTCATTATGAGGCTTTAAGTTTTGAATCGTAAATAGGCCGATAGGTAAACGAGTCATTATAGAAAGATTGAGCTTCCAGCATTAAACGAATGGCCATGGAGTTAAAAATTTGATAACAGGAATTAATAAATATTGGGTACAGTATTGGACAATATCAAGATTGACTGGCGAATAAATATTTTTTCTACTCAACTTATGTAAAAAATTGTAATTAGGCTATATAAACTTTTTAAAAGAAAAAAAAATATACCATTATATATTTCTTCTATATAATAAAAGTACTGAAACTTAAAAAAGCCAAATTGAAAGCATATAAACTATGAAGAGAAACTATTTATATGAAATAAACAAATGATACAAGTTTTTCCTTATTTTAGAACTTTGGTATAATGACGGTTACAATAAAAAAATTAGAATAAAATTAATTAATTTGAAATCGGTAATATCAATACTTTCTGTCTTTTTTATGAATTTAAAAATAAATTAGCTTGGTTTTTCTATTACAAATATTTGTTTAGCGTAAAATAACATAAATGTGGCACTGCTGAAATAATAAAAATGGTTACCTTAAAAGTGCGAACCACAAGAATAATTTTGAATTTAAACTTATAGTTATAATAACTCTTTTGAATATTGTGAAAAAAAATAATCCACAAAGAATACATCAGAAAAGTATATAACAAATTTCATATTTTTTATAATTTTTACTTATTTTGTTTTAAAACATTTAGTTGAACTTTTACACAGAATATTATGGCCGTTTCAAAAAAAATAATCATCTTATTTGCCTAATAATTTCAAAACCAACAGTGTAAAATTACAAATATCCTAAATTTATAAGCATTTATTGTGACAATATGAAATATCTGGGAAATATCATATTAACATTCAAACTCATCCCACGTTGTAATGTAAAAATCTTAATTATTAAATATCATAATCAGTTAGTAATTTTTCTTGAACAAAAAATATTTAATAAAATAGTGTTTGAATATTAAAAATAGAAAAGGTTTAGTATGATTTTCATTATTCTACCAGTGTTTGACTCAACACGCCTATACACATTTAGTTGTAATAATTTCTCTCTTTCTCTCTCTCCTTTGTTTTTGTTTTTTTGTTCGAACAAAGTGAGAAAAATGGGAACATATCCTTCTATCACGAATTCGACCTTCGAATAAATATCTTATTATCAGAACACATTTACGTTTTTTAAATAACTCTTTCAATTCTGATTTAAAAAAATTAATTCTACCAGAAAATATTTCCATTTTTTAAATAATCGTTTGCGTTGTGATGGGAAAAATTACCGTAGGTGTTGCCAAATCTTATAGTTAAATAAGATTCTTTCTGAATTTAGTCGGACAAAAGAGTTATTTGGATAAAATAACGACAGAAATTAATCGAGCTCTCTGAATGAAATGTTTGTCATCTTGTCAACTAAGAAACAGTTATCCGCCTACTAAAATCATATCATTATGATGTAATGGGAGTCAAAGTAAACATTAATTCAGATAAATGTACTTAAAGTATATTAGGAAGTTTTTTAAATAGTGTTAAGAGTAAACCGAAGGTTTAATATATATTACTTCATAAATAGCTGACCAATTTTACTTTGGTTTAATGAAAAACTTATATAAAAACCTTGCTTATTATGCAATTTTGGAATAAAAAACAGATTTCAGAAAAACTTGGCATTTTACACAGTGAACCAGCAAACATAAAAAAAATAAATTACGATTGCTTTTTTGTAATTGAGTTCTTTTTTTTAATTTGGATACCAAAACCATCATTAATACTTAGAATGGTCAATGGAATATTTATTTATAGTGGACTAATTCCACAAAAATATTACGAAGCGTTATATTTTAATATTACGATTCTGAAGCAATATGACCATATAGGTGCATTATTCTTAATTTTTTTCCGATAAAATGTGAACTGGTGGAATAATATTAAATACAAATGTTCTTTGAACAAAAAAGCTAAACTTTTGATTTATCATAAAAGGGTGTCACATTTTCAACAAAGAAAGTTTGATTAAAGTTCACGATAAAGCATATCATTGAGGGGAAATAGTAATGATAAAATTATGGTTGCTACCCTCCCCCTATCATTCATAAATACAGCCATCTGTAAATGAATGAAATCAATTAAATATTTTTTTCTTAGTTTAGCTTATAAACAGTAAATAGACGTTATAGACAATATAAGATATGTTTGAAAATCATTAATGTGTCTTTAATTTGGTGAATAAATTTACAGTGTTTGAAAATGTGACATTCCTAATAGAATTCTTTTTTAAAAAACTTTTAATTCCACAATGGAAGAAGATTTCCGTACAATATAATTACATGCTATGAAATCTACTATGAAACTTAAGAATAATAAGGAACACTTTACACTTTAATTGCATAAATTTCTACAATAAAATAAAAATAATTAAATATGCAGATGTATATATTATGATCAATTCAAAAAATTATTTCATAAACAAAAGGCATATTTTATAAATGATAAACAGTAATCAACCTACATTTATTAAAAAATGCAAAAATTCTTATATTCGAAATTTCAGAAATATAATTTAAAATAAATTTAATGAGAAGGAAAAGTTAACAGATTTTGGTTAGACGAAGACATTTGCCGAATTTTAAAATACAAACATTTATAAAGCAAACGATAATAAAAAGAGCAAAATAAAGAACGAATCGATTTTAATTCAAGTATTTTTAATTTCTTGTAAAATTGTAATATAAAATCATAGCTCTGTATAAAATATATTTATGGGAGAAAAATTAAATAAAATTTTTAAGTAAGTTTATATTCTATTTCTTTCTTATAATGAAAAGGATTTAATTAACTTGAATGATACAGTTTTTATTAAGATACCGCTATACAAAATTACATCAAGTAGTCAAAATAAATAGATCAAAAATTCGATTAATGAGATTATTCTGTTGACGAATTTTTCTAGTTCAAAAAAGGTATTAAAAAGAAATTCAAGTTTGGAACTGCTCCATTTTTCATCAGACATTTATAATAAATAAATCAATTTAATTACAATGATTTTAGTTGCTCCATGCCATTTTAATTTATAGCCTTATATTAAGATTTTCAAAATGATATATTTTTCATTTTAGAAATAACTTTTTTAATTGTTTTAACTTCAAAATTTTTTTACTTTTTTTCAAATAATAATAGGAATTTGATTAATTTCTTTTTCAAGAAATTGACAAAATCCGCAGAAATATGAGTTGCTTATTCTAAAAGATAATTAACAGGGAGATAAGCTCTTTAAAAAAATTTTATAATTAAAGAAATTCAAATGTAGGTTTCAATACCTTCAGTTTTCAAAGCATTCGGAAACTCGAATGCATTTTTTAAAAAAAAAAACAAATTTTAAAAAATCAGTTTTTTTTTTGTATATGTGTTTAGAAATGAATCTCCTCAATAAATTAAACAATTGATTATGTTCTTCAAACAACGATGATTTTTGTCGGCATAAGTTGATAAGAGGGGGAGGGAAATCTTATGTTGCTTTTTCTCCTTTTGATTAAAAAAAATATTAATTTGTATGCATAATCCTTTAAATTTTAAAAACGTATACCCAGTAGAAAATTGGCAAGATTTCTCATTTCAATGCCCTGCATATAAAAATATATGCAGGCACGACTTTCAACTATAACAAATATTCTTTGTGTGTGTTTTTTAAACTTTAATTAAAGACGATGAGGCTTGTATATATTCCTATAATCATGAAACAATAAATGAAAATTAGATAATTAATTGCATAATGACCAAGAAAATATTGCTAATTATTAATCAAGTATCAACATTATATTATTAATTAATGTTTCACTGTTGATTAAATAACAATAATCATTACTTCATAACCAACTGATTTTATATATTCGATTTTTTACCTGAGACATAATATCCAGTCAAGACCAATATCAAAATGCAGATCTTAAGGACCGCCATGGCGATGCCTTATAGATTGTCCGAATGTCCTTCACTGACCACTATCATGCACAAGTACTATGGACATTCACAAAATAAAATTCAACACTAATTTTCTGAAAATTCCTGTAGGAGATCCAACAGAGTTACCTCTGCAGTGGAACACGCTGCAGGTGCGAGGGGAAAAAAATCGTTTGCCCTTTTAATACCTCTCCAAAAAAATTATCACGACAGTGCCCCCAAATTAGAAATAACAATAACTAGATACGTGTACCTCCCCCAAACCAAAGATCAGCTACTTTTTCATTCTTTGAGATGCTAATAGGTATTCTTTTGAAACAACCTGTTGATAAGGTGCTGTATTGTTTTAGCCTCCGAACTCCGATAGCAGCAAACGAAAAGAAAAGCGATATCTTCGCTAGGATGATAGTCCCCCCAATCAGATGTCTCACCTGATTAATTTACCTATCTTTGTATACAGATCTATAGAAAAAAATTATGTAAGTAAGTAATTATGTAAGGAAATATGAAGTTAATTGCAGATTTTTAATGCTGAGTCATGCACTGCCTTGTCATTTCGTGATATTCCAAGCAATTTAAAGACAAATGAGCCTATAATATTTTCAATAGGAAATGAAAATTATTTTAGTTATATATTAGTTATTAATTATATTAGCAAATTGACACACATAAGTTTTAAAGGCTGGCTACATCTACTCTCAGAATGTTGAATATGATTCTGTGTATTGTCAAAGAAAGACATTATCGCTAATAATTCTCTTACAGCAAAACTTCCTGTTTTGTGAGTGTTATTTTTGACGTAACAGTTGTAATTTTTTATTAATTAAAAAAATTGATTTCAAAACAATGAAAGGAAATTTTTAACTTTTAACAAAATATATTCGTTCTGCAGTATTTTCAATAGCAAAAAGAAAAAAAAAAAAAAAAAGACTTAAATGTGCTAACATTTCAAGCAAACGTAATAATGATAATAATTCAATGCATAGTTCATGATATATATTTAAATTAATACAAAATTAGGATATCTGCAGTCAATTGTGCTATTTTAGAACACATACACATATAGGGAGAGAGAGATAAATAGATGAGAAAAAGTCATTGTTTTCCTTTTACAAATTATCTATCCCTCCCAGGGGCACCTCGAAAAGAGGATGGAATGCATCCGGCATGGTGGTTGGATCTCGCCACCCTGGAGGATGCACGAAAAGGTAGGGTGTGGCTCCTCCAATCGATAACGGGATGTACTTCTTTAGGGAAGATCTATACCGTGGGAGGTGATGGCCTTTAGTACTCAACCACAGTTCCCGAAATGTTGCAGCAGGTCGTTCATTCAGTATCTATTATATATGTGCCATCAGGCGGTATGTATCAGTGATATGACATACAAATTATCATTTAGTATACTTCATAATTTTTTATAACTTTTCTTCAAGGTGTTTTTAATACATATCCAAAAACTCGTGCAGAAAATTTTAGACGAGATTTCAAAAATGAATCCAATAGTTATTTTCTTATATTTAAAAGATATGTTCCCATTACGCATGCCCAGTACTGCGCTGTAAAACAATATGATGTCATCCAAAGATAAATTTATAGTAGCCCAAACATGGGATAGGGAAATATTTAAAATAAGTCTTGTTTTAATTCCTAAATGTGTATTTAACTTTAAGATTGTTTTGAAGTTTACTATTCCTGAAAAAAGTATTTAAAAATTTGGCATCATGTCTTCAAAATTTGGTGTGACTGAAATTCAGTGTCCAAAATGATTGTTCTTATACTAGTAATGAACGCATAATTAAATTGTCACTCACAATTTTTAGATAATTTTTATATCATTCTTTAAAAATTAGTATAACTTCAGTCAAAAATAAAATTTCTGCCTTTTTTTAATCGTTTGGTTACAGATTTCAAGCAACAGATTTTCTTCTCCTGTTTTTGATCATCTAAATGACAGCTTAAAGAGAGAAACACAAGTGACGAATAATTCTCTAAAATAGTTTAAATTTGTGTTTCAGTCTCCCCCCTCCCAACTTAATATAATCATCTATTTTTCAAATTTTAATGAAAGAATTATTCTTACATATGTTTAAAAAAACAAGTTAATTTAGAAGCATATCGTTTGTCATATCATTAACAACTATTTTGCAGCTGAAGAGAAAACATTATTGAGTCTACCTGCTTCCCAAGATCCTTTTCTCCCTACATTAGTTGGCAGATTGTTTCGTTTATATTAAAATAAAGGTAGGGAAATTCTAAAATATAACAAAAAAAAAATTAGAAATATTTTTCGTACAGTAACATTTTGTATAAAATTATATTTTGTATTAAAAACATCATGTATATAGTAGATTTTGTATGTAGTAATTTTAACTTTTCGTTATAAATATGTGTTATGTTACAAACACAACAAAGTTTGCATATGCACACTAATTAATTTGAAAGAAATAAAGGAAGGTTTACAACAATTAAATAAACAGATAATTTTTCAGTAAAATGGAAGAACTCCCGGGAAACGTTACATGTATCAGTGAATATTCTGTAAAAGATTAAAAGTAAAAACCCTCTGTAGATATCCATTATCATTATTAACATACAATCGAAAATAAATTATCCTCTTGCTGCAAGATTTATAATAATTTAAAAAGAGCGAATTCATATATTTCTTATCGCAATAGTGTTATAACTGAATATTCACATTTTTTTTAATTAATGTAATGTAAAAGTAACCGTTTAATTTCAAACAATTCAATTTTTCTGAAATTATTTGCTCACATTTTAAGTTATAATTAAAAAGTAACAACGTATTCTAAAGTTACAACGTTCCAGAAAACAAAAAATATATGGAAGTTTTTATGAAGCCGGAACTATACTATTTTTTCTTTTTCATATAAAAAAGATACTTTATCTCTTTTATTCAAAATATAATGAAAACCTATTGGGGAAAAAAAGTGACTGAGAATTATAAAAAAAAAATTAAAATTCTGAAACCTAGTGAAAAAGATAAACACAAAAAAAGATAATGTTTTTAAACTTGATTCAAAGAAACTAAAGAAACGTTTGGTAAAATATATACGGGGATTACTGTATTAGTAAATAGAAGAAAATAAAAAGTAAGAGAATATGAAAAAAAAGTTAATTGGAATGAAAGCTATTTCTTTGTATTATTGGAATAATATTTTACTAGCGCGCATCAATGACCAACCATCTGTACTTAAGCCGACCAAATTTGATCAACTACTGCTCACAACAACACATGAATGTGTTATTTTAAATTAAACTTAATCATTAAATATAGATTTCTGATTCCATAAATTCACTTAAAATTCAGTGCCCATAAATTCATGAATAAGAAGGATAAAATCAGATCATTATTAGGATAGGAGTTCTGCCAAAGTTTTATTTTGCGAAATTTTGCAAAACTTTCCTGTGGGAGTGATGACCACTGATGACGTATTTAAGGGTTCAGAAGTTTCAAATTATGAAAATTTTTCGATATTAACATAGTTTTATGCGGATTTTCTTCATAGCGTATATATAGTTAAGTATGTTGCATTGATAAATATTTAGAAGTCATGAAATTTCATATAATATGAAAATTATCGGAATAGGACAAATGGTCAGGTCTAAGAGATAGCCTATGAGAGGTCCGTTTTCCACTCCTTCGATCAGTGCAACTGACTGATCATGATCACTACTAGAGGTATTTACTGTAAACAGATTGTCAATATATAAAGAATTAAATACTTCTACCCCATATACTCATCAAACAGTGAAATTCTTTTGAGACTAATTAAATCTTCTTACATCTATATCTACCATTCATAAATACTTATAAGAAAGTTTTTAAATAGCATCACTCTTTTACTTCCATCCCTGTTTCGCACTTTTATTTTAACCTTATCTATGGCGCAGTATGGCCACATATGGCTTCTGTGCCAATAAACACCACCAAAGAAAACCAAATCTATTTTACATTATAATTTCAAGAATATCATATCATTCCTGACATATCACACATAGATTTCATACGTTAAAATAGTCTTTTTAAAAAATTACTCCTTTGATAAATATTTTTTGCACCTCTGCTAATTTTTAAGATGATAGCAATCATTGTTAAAGGATGTAGAAAACTAAAGATTTTTTGCAATATCTTTACAAAAGGAAGAATTATCTCCTCGGTTAAGATGATAATTAAAAACAATCACTCATATCAGACTCAATTTTGTATAAAAGCAAAACTTATATAATGGGAAAAATATTTTAAAATATAACTAAACCGATTTCGTGTATGCTGCCAATAGACGCTGTTTTTTTTTTTTTTTTTTTTTTTTAAATAATGATAATGGTGAAATGTTTGGAGTCCATTCTTGAAATTGTTAGTAAAATCTTCATTTAATTATTAATACAAACACTGACGAAGAGAATAATCAAAATGCACAGTTTCTCAATTTTTTGTGCATGCAATCCTTTTATTTTTGGGACAGCAGAAAATGTTCTGACTTAATGAAAATGCTCTAAATGTCTCAATGAATTATATTTTAGAATATTTGAATCCATGCATGAAATGTGGAATAATCATAAGGTTTAATTTTTATTTAGCCCCTCGATCATATTAATTGATAAAAAGTTGACAATTCATTAATAAAAATCGGATCCCGAAATACCATCAAATACAAAAAAAGTCCAGAAATAATAGTAAAAATAGGACAATTTTTTTTCCTCATCCTGACATGAAAATTCACAAACCAATACTCAGATAGCTTAAACTTGTGTTAAATTGATTTTCATATACAGATGTAACCATAACTTTTCCTCGGCCCTCTAGCGGCCGCTGCCATGAGCAATCAGTCCTTGTCTTGGAAACGAGCGCAAAGCATGATGTATTATTATGTACCCTGAGTATTATTTTAATCCATATATGTTAAATGTTATTGGCCTAAATAGTTTTGTCCCTGTGTAAATCATGTCCTTTAATGCCATTAAATGTATTTTAACTTAATTGGCATGATTTATTGATTTTAATATTCTACCGTGACAGAATCGAAACTTTGGCACCCTTTCAGTCACACAGATTTATTTCCTAAATCGAATACAGTAAGCATTTAATCGATAATCGAAATGCAAATCTA
>JAPMOQ010035856.1:66127-86320 GCA_026543055.1 Argiope trifasciata
GACCCTTTTTCTTTTGAATTTTCTATCCGAGCTATTCGAGAGCCAAACTGTATAGCTCGTTTCGGCAGTGCAGCCGCTTCATGTAAACCAAGTTTATATGCTAAAAGACGGAGAAGTAATTTTTCACCTATTCCTCTCGGGTAATTCAAATTCATCTGAAAAATGTTAAGACATACAAATTAATCAACTCGTTTTTCACTCGAGAAAAAAATAATAACATTCTTTTTGCTATGATATTTACCTTTAACCACACTGGAAGACTATTTAAAAATGAAACAACATCTTCATCAAGGAATGGATATCGAGATTCAACACCATTATCAGCAATGATCCTGAAATAAATCACTATAACATTTATAGCTATTTTTAGCATTTATAGTTATATTTAAATACAGAAGTAAGTTCACACACAAAGTGTTAATGATATGGAAGTAATTCCTAAATAAATTAGTAATATACTGTCATATAGAAATTTCCATTATATTCAAATCTTTAAAAACCGTCCTGCTGCATAACTATAGTGAATCAAAGATTATATAAGGCAGTCTTGAAATAACCACGTTGTTTGGAGTATATGCAATTAAAACAAGAGGGAAAGGTACTCACTCTCTGCCCCCCCCAAAAAAAACTTGAACACATACTTTCTAACATAGGTGTTATCCTAGAGAACGTCTTACATGGCATTGCTTAGAATAGTTACGAAATATTAGCCATTGGCGTGAATTTAGAATTTTTACAGAATCTATTCTACAATCCTTGGCGATTAATCCCTAAAATTCGGTTAATAGCATCCGAAAATCGAGTTTGGGTTTTAAGCGCATTTTTTCCAACCGATGGAAACAAAATTTCATACAGAACAATAAATGTAGTCACAAAATCCCGTAATAAATCTGTCATATTTAAGCCATTGCATCTTTGAGTTCTCACATTTACATGTTTCTGAAAATACAGACCGACAGAAAGCTAATTCCTTGTTAGATTTATCTCAAATCTCAAAATTTGAAAAAGGACTAGATTATAGATGTTAATTATGTGTGTCCATTTTATCTATCTAACTTTCTAATCGTTTTGTAGCTATCATGTTATATTATATTCGAGCAGCCGAACAGACAAACTTCCTCTGAACGGATTTTGCACAAAATTCAATACAGATTTACAAGTTTGGTATTAATACTGTAAATCAAATTTCATCCGTTCATATCAAAACGTTTTTGAGTCCCCTTTGTAAGACGAACGGATATTTTCCAAAAATGTATCTCCCAAATTCTGGGAGGTCTAAAAAGTGAAAATGCTTCAAAATCTCGAATTCGAATTATTTGACTATACTATACTTTCTTCTAATATACTTTCACCATACTATGTATACGATAAAGTAATTAAAGAAGGAAATGGAACTATATTTCATGCATAAAGTGCAAAAGACATGAAAAAATAAATTTAAATAATTGCATAAAATATCGCACATGCAGTATCCTGATACTGAAAACAGTTGCATATTAAAAATACTATACGTGAAGCAGAGATCCTAAACATAGATTAATAAAAGGTAATCCCTCCGAGTCTCATGTTCTATGTCTATCTCTACTGAATATGCATCTTTTTATCACTCGAGCATTAATGAAGCTTTGTATAATCCATTTTCTGTGGTTAATGTATTTAATGATTCATCTTCATTAGCTGGCGTCCTGATTTAAGGCAGCACGTCTTCCCCGTGATCTGGACGTCCCGGGTTCGAGTCCTGGTTCGGGCATGGTTGTTCTTCCCTAGTATTCTATCTGCGAGATGTGTGAATGAGCCCACCCCCAGTAAAAAGGGGTTTTGCAAGCAAGTGTGTGTTCTTCATTTGAATTAGAAATCAGACTTCTGCCTTCGGGTGCTAGAGGGTCTTTTCCCTCAGAAGCCACTGCATCCCCTTTCCGTATTAACACGGACACGACATCATCATTTATCTCCATTTTAACAGAGTCCTCTTCCATCTTTGTTCACTCTTTTTAATTTTTTTAATGTATCTACTCCCTGGATCATCCGTACACACAATTTGGTGTCATTCCATTCATTAATTTTAGTTGCAGATGATACTAAACAGAAAATTCCATTATGCTCATCCTATAAAACATATACTGAAATTCTTCTATTAAATACTGATATGAGAATGGCGACAACTATTCTCACAAACCTAGTACCTCAGCATAGTAAAATGACCATGCACTACACAGTAAAAATATTATCTGGTGACAGCGCCATCTGGTGACAAATAACAAAGTTACATTTCCTACCTCGAAAACGATACAAGATATCGAGAAGTTAGAGCACAAAATTGAAGATCATTTTCGATTTAATATTTTGAGGGCAATAATGCTCAAAATAAAAGCGTGTAAAGCGCGCAATTTTTTAACTCGATTTTCCAGATCCGTAAAATAGCAATAAGCAAAAACAAAGAGAAAAAAATCATATTGAACAACCATTACGAATAAGAATGCTGATTTATTATATTTCGAATACGGAAAATACAAGTATCTGTTGATAACCAAATATTAACCCTTATTTTTAACTCTTTTCTGACGTAGAATATAGGAAATCGCGTTCAAACGAATACTAATTTTATAGTCTTGTTCTTAGCATTATTGCGCATGTTTTTTTTGTACTATATCGAATATGTACTACAGTTTTGTAAATGACTTTTTGCCTGTATTTTGCACGGTTTTTCCTGTTGCAATTTAAACTCCACTGCTGGCTACCATGTGGCGCCTTACTTGCTCTCATTATGTAACCCGTAATCACTTTATTTAGACAATTCCCTGGGAAGGCACAGCAAAATGAGGATGAGAAGATTGCGGCGTGGTGATTGGTTCTCACCATCCTGGAGGGTACACAAAAAGGTGGGGGTCTGACTCCTCCCATCGATGACAAAACGTACTTCCTTAGGGAAGGGTTGTACCGTAGCCAGTGATTGTCCTTAGGACACAACCACAGGTCATGCCAGTGTTGCTGTTATGGGACTGATTATCACTGATTACTTTTATCTGAGTGCCTTCGGCCGATTTAGAGAGTCAGAGATATGACTTATATACTTAGACACCAAATTTGTGACAATAGTTGTCACTGTTCTCAAGTTAATCTGAGACAGATGGATTTTAGAGAATACTTTGTGGATAAGCATTATAATTATTTCCTTCAAACAACTGGAATTTTTAAACAGCATTCTGATTTACTTATACATATCTTCTGGAAAATTTAAAAAAAGGATGGGTCTTTTATTAGATTTGGGTAAACAGCATATGAAGTTACCCATAACCAATACAATAATATTAAAAGATGTATTGTTTATGGCAAATTGTATTAAAGTAAATTGTTTTTGGATCGGCATATAGATTCCAAATAACAGCAGTCTATTTTAAAGAAAAGAAATTGATATCAAATGCATTTTGATTCTTTACTTACCAGAGATGATATAGGATTATTTAATTTGAAATATGTAGATTTATGCATTAAAGCATAAATTTGTACTATACAGATAATTAAAAGATAACCACCAAAACATTTCCTTAAAAAAATTCATAACAAAAATTCCTTAAAAATTTCTCGCAATTTTCAACAGCATATATTTTTACTTTATCATATAAATATATACAGAAAAATCAATGTATCTGCGGAAAATTCAATCTGAGATCTTCATGCATCTCCCCATTTCAGACTTCCCAGAGCTTGAAAAGTGTAATTTGAAAGAATGTCTGTTTGTCTCTTGACATGATATCTCAAAAACGCGTTAATTTGACGATTTGAGAGGATTTCTTGAACTCAAAGTTCTTAACCTCTGTACATAACAGCTGAAAAGGGCAATGGCACGACAATAAGACTATTTAGTAAGGAGTTAAAATGCATTTAGTTACAACCATGAAATTTGGTATGTAAACTTACAATTGTATTGCAGATTTCTATAAAAAGTTGAACGAAATCCATTGAAAGGGAACCTATCAGCCCGTATGCATTTGAACACAATAAGTCATAAAAGCAAAGAGTTTTATAGATGAAATTTGGATACAGATTTATCATCAGAGTCATAGCTGTGTATAATTTTTTTAACCAAATCTATCAAAGATGTAATAATTGGTTTGTTTGTATATTTGGTATGCGAATATAAGTTTTGTGTTAAAAAAACATAATTACTTAGATTTGTATGTGATCTTGATACTAAAATTGTGTTAAAATTAAGTGGAATTTTTTATTTAATCAATCATTTACTTCATTGTATTGCAAAGTGGAAAATAAATCGAACTGTGCCTTCCCGGGGGGGGGGGGGGGGGCCCCCAGAAAGGGGGATGATTAGCTTCTGACATGGTGGTTGGATCTGGCCACCCTTAAGGAACACGAAAAGGTGGGAAGCTGGTTCCTTCCATTGATGATGGGACATACTTCCTTGAGGAAGGATTGTACCATGGCCAGTGATGGTCCTTAGGAATCAACCACAGTTCTAAGCAGTGTTGCTTAAGCGGCAGTCCGGTCATTCAGTATTAATTATAAGTGTGCCTTCGGGTGGTTTGGAGAGTCATTACACCTAATTGTGTATTTTATAAGCTTTCAATACAACAAAAGTACGGGTGAACTGAGGAGTCACTCTTAATAAGAATCATCATAACCTTCAATGGTTTGTCACTTCTAGCATTAAACTACTTTATGCCCAAGGTATATTCAAAGAGTGCAAAAGAAGATAGAAAATATTCTATCTAGTCTAAATATGCAAAAAAAAAAACTGAAGGGAAAACACTACTAGCTGATTCTTAATTGAAACTAAATGCATTTAAAAAACAGTAATTGTAATAATAATAATTATTATTATTATATATATATATACACCGAAGAGCCATTACATTATGACCACCCTCCATCTATGAGAATGGGCTCGCCCAGGAGCAGAACCACTGAACGTGCTTGGTTGATATTGAAGTATATAAAACGGGTATGCAGTGTCTATCTAAACATAGTGCGATTAGCGACATAATGGGAAAAGCAGCGGATTTATCAGACTTTGATAAAGGTCAAATCTTTATGACTCGGCGACTTGGAACATCAATATCAGAAACGGCGCTTTTAGTGAGCTGTTCACGTGCAGTTGTTGTGAGCACATATCAATGGTGGTGCAGGGATGGTGAAAAGGCAAGCCGCCGGCCAAAAGTGTGTCGTCCACGACGCATTGATTCCAGAGGAGAGCGGAGATTGCTACGCATTGTTCGCCGTGAGCGAAGGGCTATAACAGCAGAAATCACCACCAGTTACAACAGTGGTGACCCAGGCAGTGTTTCTCAACACACTATGCAGCGTACATTGCTGCGTATGGGCCTACGCTGTCGGAGGCCGAAGCATGTTCCAGCACTAATGGAACGTCATCGCCGGATGCGTCTGCTATGGGCCAAGAAACATCGGAATTGGACACCAGAGGAATGGAAGAAGGTTGCATGGTCCAACAAATCACATTTTCTGGTCCATCATCTCGACGGGCGTGTGAGAATACGCCGGTTTCCAAATGAATCCCTTGCTCCCTGATGCACAGTTGGACGGATACAAGCCAGTGGTGGGGGTATTATGGTGTGGGTAATGTTTTCATGGAGCACATTAGGACCCATAATCCCCATAGAACAATCCTTGACGTCTGAAAGGTACGTGAACATGGTTGCAGACCAGGTTTACCCATTCATGGCAACAGTGTTTCCTGCGGGGGATGGCGTGTGCCAACAGGATAATACACCATGTCATAAGGGTCGAATCGTCATGGATTGGTTCGAGGAACATTCCAGTGACTTTCAAGTCATGTCTTGGCCCCCAAACTCACCTGGCATTAATCCAATAGAGAATTTGTGGTCCTACTTGAAAAACCAAATTTGTGCTGCCACTCTACCGTCTCGCAATGTGAGGGAATGCAGGACCAGTTGGTGAGCGCTTGGTACCAGATACTTCAGACTACCTATCAGCACCTTGTGAAATCAATGCCACGGCGGGTGCGAGCAGTTTTGAGGGCTAAAGGTGATCCTACATGTTATTAGCAGGGTGGTCATAATGTAATGGCTCTTCGGTGTATATATATATAGTTTGAGATAGCACAAAATCAATTTTTTATTCCCAGATTAAGATACAGAATACTTAGTAAGCATATCAGGTAATAGTTTTCAAAAGTATCATTAACTTTCATCATTCTACAGTAACACATTATGAAAAACAAATTCTTTCTGAAATTATTATTAGATTAGATTATTATTATTTAGCTCAATGATAAGATTATACTATTGCTTGAAGTTAAGTAATCAATCGTGTCCATTTATTTAATACCTTCAAAATTTTGAATAAAAATTTTAACAGCATATTAAATTTTTTGTGATAATGAAACAAACTTTATTAACCAACAGCCAACTATTTATCTCAAAGATAACAATTCAGATGTCTTAATGTATAACTGAAAACTGATATAGAAAGAGTACAATCTTGACAATTTTAATATTTTCCCTCATAAAAAAAATTTATATGCAAGGCAAAGAAACAAAAGAACAGTATCAATACAAATTACACATAAATCTATTAAGATGCTTTGCTTCATAACTGGAAAATCATTAAAATTTATTTAATTTATTTCATAACAAAACTATAAAAAAAAGTTCAATTTTCCAAATATGTTTGTCAATAGTAAATTATAATTAATATTCACAACATTAAAATATATTTAACCTAATAGTATAAAGATTATCTCTGTACTAAATGATATAAAATAAACTTACTAGAAAAATTCGTTTGAATACAAATTGTGCAAACGCTTTTTTAATAAAACATAACCAAAGATTATAACAATTCAAATGAATAGTACTGAAAAAACTATGAACATCACATTCAACACAATTAAATGACTTCATAAGATTTTTTTTTTTTTCTTCACCAAGTCAATTTTACCAATAAAAAAAACTAAACATTCCAAAATATGTCTTGTATAAAATAATAATTGAATAAGAAACAAAATATGCACTTCAGCAGTCAAAAAAGACCATACCTATCCTTAAGTAAAATAAAAATCCATACAAAAAATCATTATAACAATGCAAAATTATTAAATTGAAATCTTTATTTTAAAAAATATACTACTATTCATATATTATTTTAAACACTATGTATTTTATATCAAAGTGGAGTTGATTTTTAATTCAACCAGTCTCTACTGAACATTAAATTAACAAATTTAATGAAACTAACCTATCATCTCTTCCCAAATTTCTTGAACTTATTCTGTCCAATTCTAATGTCAATTCTTCAATCAAACCAGGCCATCCAAAAGAACTGTAAAAATAAAAGAGTACTAATGAAATAAACTTTAAAAAAAATAAAATGAAAACATCTGTCATAACAGAATTTAATTACATACTTGAATTTAGCTCTATGTCTGGAATAGCCACCAAGTTGTTCATCGGCTCCCATACCGACAAGCAAGACCTGAGTTTAAATATTCAAGTTAATTTCAAGATATATGTATTAAAAATCATATTAAGCAGTATCAACAATAAATCTACTTTTGAATATGACTTTTTATTTCCTCTTATGATTGAAAAAAAAAAGTTATATTCTCAGTTAATTTAATTTAAAATACAAAATTATTAATTTCAGTGGCAAATAAAGCATAAATTCAGCATTACTTTGCTTTGTTTTAACCCTTTATTTACTAAATTATGTCGCCATCAATTTTTCAACTTTATTTTCGCACCAGTCGTTTAGTTTCCTTGCAAAATAATCCCAGGGAGCCCAAGAAAAAAAATGTAACCAACAGAAATATCTTAATTAGTTTAATTATTAATTAAATATTTTTAATTCCTACTTTTAGCTTGTATTAACTTCATGTTATTTTGGTTACATTCCCCGTGTTCTTTAGAATACCATCGGCAAAAATAGTGTTATAGTAAAGATATAAGCTAGATTTAAATGGTACTTTTAAGTACTGTCAGTAAATAAAGGTTTAAATATTTCATCTAAGCTTTGTTAAAGTTTTCCCATTGGGGAAAAAATGCATAATATGTTAATATATAACCACTTAATCATGAACTTTGGGAAATTTCATGTTATGTGAAATTAAATTTTTCACACTTATTACCAAGAAAAATGGCAAACTATATACATATGTATTTGTAAACATTACTTCAGCCTGGCTGAAGACAGGAAAGACAATTTGAATTTTTAACTTTGTTTCATTCGCACCCAGGAGGCACGATTGTTTGTACAAGCAGAAACAACAAGGCACAACCTAGAGCAATGCACAAAGAAATGAAAAATAATGAAAATTTTATCCCTGTGAATATATGCAATTTTAACAGGGACTTTCAACACGTCAATCACAGGCTAGGGAATCATTGGGATCTTTGAGAGGAATTTGTAATTATGAATAATATTGTATCCTTTCACTCGGAATGTGGGAACTCTTTGGCTTTTACCTGATTTAGCATTTTCAGGAATTGTGTTGAATTAATTGGAAAAAGTGGAATGGAATCAGGAAATAAAAGAATATTTTAGAATGAAAATAAATATATGCTGAATGGAGCTAAAATTTAGAAAGGTAATTAAGTTTAAATTAGATTTTGAAAACATCATTATATATATCGATATACAGTAAAAGCTCCTTATTCGCGCTTCCTTCATTCACGTTTTCACTATTCGCGGATTAAAAAATGTGACCCAATTACTATATTCGCGCCTAAAAATTTCTTTATTCGCGGTTTCTTTATTCAACTTGCCAGTGTTTTTGCGTGCTAATAAGAAAACATGGGTTGCAAGCGCTATTTTTTGTGACTGGTTAAAGAATTGTTTTGTTTCTGAAGTTGAAACTCATTTTAAAAAAACTGAATTTAGACTTTAAAGCACTTCTAGTTTTAGACAATGCACCAGGTCATCCTAGCGAACTTGAAACTATGCATCCAATATAAAAGTGATATTTTTACCTCCCAACACGACGGCTTTGCTTCAACCTATGGACCAAGAAATAATAAAGGCCTTTAAGCTCTATTACATTAGACAAACCTTTAAAATCATATTGGATAATATGGAATGTAATCCTGATAAGAATATCATGGAATGCTGGAAGAAATTTGACATAGCAAAATGCATCGTCAACATAAAAGAATCATTGGAAGAATTGAAGCCACACACACATTGAAGTCATGCTGAAAAAAACTCTGTCCTGCTCTGGCGGCGGAAAATGACGAAGAATAAACTTTGACTGCAAACATAGCCGAAATCGCGAATGGGATACGACGAGATGGGTTCGAACTGATAGAATCAAGTGACATTCAGGAATTGCTTGGATTGCAAGATGAAGATTTGATTGAAACCGACTTGGAGGAAATGTTAAATTCACAGCCCATTGAAGAAGAGGCTTCAACAAGCACTGGAAATGTGACATTTCATTTGAAAAATCTTAGTGAAGGTTTAAGAATGGCAAATGAGCTTTGTGATTTCTTTATGAATGTCTATGGAACGAAGTCATATTTTTAAAAGGTAAATTGCTAATATGATTGCTGCGTATCAGTATGAATTGAAGGAGTTTTTAAAAATTGTCAAGCAAGAGAAAATTACAAAATTCTTTAAACCATTGCCTAAGCCTTAAGATAATTAATAAAAACGTTCAAAAACTTCAATTAAATTGATTTTTTATATATTTATTTTTTTATTTTATCACCTAGGAACGTATCCCCTATAATCCCACATAAATTGTCATTCCTTATTCACGATTTCTGTATTCACGGCATATTTATAGAATATATACCTCGCAAATAAAGAGCTTTTACTGTATTATAAACTAAAATTATACAACTTAAACATTTGAAGTCAGGTTTAAACTTGTTATTCAATTCAATGAGTGATGTACAATTCTCCAGAACTAAATATTGAAACTAGAAATGTTTAATCATTTTTTGAAAAATTTAAATAATTTGAAATCATTTCAACAAAACAGGGCAACTTTGTTAAAGCCAAAAATATATCCCATTAGTTCAATAGATTTATTGCCATAAGAAATGAAAGTGAAGGTAATTGTTGCTATATATTTTTTATAAAATTACATCTATTTAAAAAATAAAAACATATAAAAAAATCGACCATCAAGAGACTAATTTTTCATCGAAATTTATTTGATTTATAAAATGTCCTCAATGAAAAAAAAATACTATTGAGATTTTAATCTAATTTAAAAGAAAGTTCACATTAAGAGATTTTGAATATTAATAAATGTTTCGAATATTGTTTTAATTTTTAAAATTAAAATTACAATAGCTATAAATTAAAAATCAAAATTTTTTTTTAATTCCATTTAACCAAAAATGTATGATTTTTTAAAGCATAATTAAAAAGAACAATACATTCATAAAGCATTTTTATAGTCAGTATTTTCACATAATTCAATAGTGAGAGAACAAAAAAATACCCTAACAGGGGAGCAGTAATTTTCACAGCCTTTATCTGATACCAAAAAACCTTTCCCATGAGAAGCAAACCATAGAGCACAACCAATGCTATCATCTAAAACAGTGTATGAAGGTCTAAGAAGATGACTAATAGTATCTCTCCTAAAAAATAAATCCATATGATTAATTAATTAATTTAATTCAAAAATACTTCATTTCACATATCAGTAACAGAGATGAAACAGAAAAAAGTTGTGCTAGTTAGCAACACAGCCTTTTACTATGTATTATTTTAAAAATTAACAATGCCTGGATAATACACTGTCAAAGAAATGTTTTATATAGTTCACATACAAAAAAAATATTATTATATGATTGCTTTTACTAGAAAAATACAAACATATCAATTCAGAATGTATAATTCAGTGATTCTGTTACATTAAGTAAATTATTAAATGCTTTAAAATCATTTTAAAATCGACACACATTTCAAAAAATGTAACAGGGAAAATTGAATTTATTTACCTCTCATTTATTAAATCTTCTTCTGTTATGTTAACCTTTAAAAATATCATAAATGCATATATATTAAACAATCTATTTAAAAGTTAAAAAAATATTTAAACTTCAAGTTTATTTTCTAAAATTAGAAAAATAATTATAGATATGGTGAAACAATAAACAGTAATTCATGGGGAAACAAATTATCCAACAGCTTTCTTTTGCGGAAGTACCTTAAAGGAAAAACCGAAAAAAAAGAACACATGGTAATGTTTATAGAAATGTATTATTTATGCTATTTATGGTGCAATATCCAAAATAAGCAAATAAAAGTGAACCTGAGAAAAATTTTTTGTTTAAGACCACATACAGAATAATAGAATAAAAAAGAAAGAAAGAAAGAAAAGCTAAAAGAAGTGTGATCAAATAGTATTAATGCATGCATAATAAATATTGGATGTAAATTTATGGCACTGTTTACATGATTTCTATAAGTCTTGGTAAATAAGTTCAGTTTAATGAATTTTCGAAAGGCATTTTCAGAATTTTCAACTGAAAAAATAAAAATATTTTAAGAGACTTGAAAATACTAAAATTTCAAAAACAGAGATTGAAATTAAAATTAAATATGATATATGAACGAACATATCCAGATATTGCATGCTATATCGTTTATTTACTTTTTCACGATTAATTTTTCTATTAAAATTTACAGTAAAATAATGATTTCTAATAGATATTGTTTTTGAATAGATTATGTTCATTAACTATCAATAATGACTCCAAAAATTCACTTAATGAAACATCAGCAAACACCCAAGACTCCTGAATATCACTGTGAAAATTCCTTCTCCTTTCATTAAAGGTAAATTATTAAATACCCATGGTGCATGTTTTATTTATTAGAAAAGCTTGCCAATATGCCCTTAGAGAACAAAGAGATTTTTTTAGAGCAGAAATTTCTTTAAAGGTGCTAGAAAATACATATACCACCATGCTAAGTGATGTAAGCAAAGTTGACTCTTCATTTGTAAATGTACTCTTAAGAACACAGGCTTTCATTCCAGTTTGTAGAGAATTTTTTTCGTCAATAAAAACAAAATTTGGGCATTCCAGTATTCTGGGATTCTGAATTCAAATGATATTGGAAATTAGAGGAATGATCAGTCCCATTACTGTAATCAAATAGAAAGTTGTATGCCCGTTATTAAATCTGCTGTATCAGAATCAATAAAAAAGTAATCATAAATACTTCATAATTTAAAAAGCTTATTTTTTGTTATAAAAAAATTAGAACCAACAGTTATAGAATTCATCATATGCAGAATTCTGCCCACCCTCCTCTCTCGAAGAGATAGTTTTGAGCATTATTAACATACAATCTACGAATATCAATGAATACCCCACTAAATTTGCTCCAAAAAATTTTAAAGTATGTTAAAACTTTTGGTGAAACAAATTCATTTTTCTTTTTGAAAATAAAATCAGATTGAATAAATCAATTCCATAAACTTTTGATAAAAAGATGCAACTAATGATTATCTTACAATGGTATAATAGATCACCACAAAACAAACAATGATAAATTTTTATATAAGAAATGTATAATGCATTGTTTCTCTCAATCACAAGGTACAGTTTAAGCCCTAATCTATATTTTAAAAAAATAAT
Source organism: Argiope trifasciata (assembly GCA_026543055.1). Taxonomy (NCBI): domain Eukaryota; kingdom Metazoa; phylum Arthropoda; class Arachnida; order Araneae; family Araneidae; genus Argiope; species Argiope trifasciata. The sequence continues at coordinate 78,721 of JAPMOQ010035856.1, forward strand.
CTTGTGCAAAAAATAATTACATCAGTATAATTTGAGGATATACAGAAAATTATACAAAACTTAGTTAAAAGAAATCAAATAAAAACTTGCTGTAATGCAATGTATATAAAAATTCAAAAATTTTATCTAATATAATACATAAAAAAATCTTAACTTCCACTCAAACTATACTAATTTTTTTAATACTTATCAATACAGTTAAAATATTATCATTCAACATACTTCAACAAAATTCCAAATCCTGTTTGGATAAATTTTACGCAAAGCCATGGCACCATTTCTTCCAGTAATTCTGTCAGGCGTTTCATAAGCTGAAAGTTTATTAGCTCCAGTTAACTTTTTTAAATTCAAATTGCTAGCAAATGCAACATTGAGTAAATCAATAGGTTCATTACTCTTCAAATGCCTGAAATAAATTCACTCATTACAAAATGCTTTATACAATTTATTATCTTACAGTAAATCTTACATTAAGATTTCATGAAGAATTAACATAAAATACATAAATGAATAAAATAAAACCACAATTAATATTAAGGCATTTAAGGATATTGAATGTCTAAAAGCTGATTAACATATCAGATTTAAAATAGTAATTAGATTTTTTTTTCTCATTATTAAATCTGTATATAAATGAACACACATAAAATACTGTATAAATTATATATATAACTGCGTTCCAATTTCTTACAGCTAATCACATTAGTATACTAAATTTTAGAACAGATGATTTCAGAAATTAAATAATTACATACAAAACACATCCATTTCAATTCAAATATTGGCAAATAACTTTTTAAATGATAGCATGGCCTCAATAAAGCCATCTGCTGTATTTTATAAGTGTTTCCCAAATGTTTTCAAATTATCAGTTGCTTGTAAGTGATATTGAAATCTTCTACAACTGAATAAGTCACAATTTTATAGATTCGACATTGACATTTTCGCCATAAATGAAAATAAAATTTTGCCAGCACTTATAGTAGTTAATTAAATTTTACTACAAAATCTATATTATTTTAATAAAAATTATAATGATGACTTACATTAAAATTTATGGCCAAAAGGAAAGGCTTTTTTTTTCAATAATTAAGTATTAAATAATTCATATTTTTTTCAATAATATTTTTATTGTTCAATAATTAATTCCTTACATAATAATGATTGTGTAAGGAAAGAAAATTGCCAACAATTGATAGAAGTTAAATGTAAATCAATTCAAAACATTTAGAACAGAAGCAAAAAGAATTTTATATCTGTCCAACATGTATGAAAATCTGGACAGATTGCTATAACTATTAAATGGTGCAACGATAATTAGTAACTAAGGCATAAAAAAGCTTTTTTGTTGTTGTTGTTCACATGATTTCTTGTTTAGAAAAAAATGCATATAAATAAGAATGAGAACTTGCAGCATTACCCGATTAAAAAATTTTAAAAATATTAAAATCATTTGATAAACTTTGGTGAAATACACTAAATCAAAACAAAATCATGAAGTTTTAATTTTACTTACAAGCATTGAAAAATTTAATAAAATTACAAGGTTTTATCGATATAAACTCTTTTCAAAGAACTCCATTTGAATTATAAATCATACCTTAAAATGTAGAGTGAAAACAAGTCTATGAATATTTGAAATATTAGATGCAAGCAATATGCAAATAAATATTATGAAATATATATAATACACAAAATTAAAATTTCCCATATTTGTTTTTTTTTTTTTCTTACCTATCAGCTAGACATGCTATAACAATTGAGTCAAGGCCACCAGAAAATAATATACCAACAGACGCATGATCACAAGAAAAATATTTGTGTGAATCATTAACGAGTGTATAACACTTTTTACAAATGTGCTGGTGATTTTGAACTCTTTTTCTCACTGCATTTGAGAGCACTTCTTCAAGTGCTAACAATGGTCCATTCAATTCAGACATTTCTAAAAATTCTTTGAAAATATAATCCTCATCCCATTTTTTATTCTTCATATTTTCCTCTGGAAACTTGTAGAGGTTTAGAAGATCATCGGATGGTAAAGATTTATTTAAGACATTAAAAATTGGATTTTTAATAGATTTTTCAGATTCAACTGTCAATACCACACAAGTTGAAGTTTCGTCTGAATTTTGGGACAAACATGATCCTGATGGAGTAGAAGACCATGGATAAAGATAAATGACAAAAGAATTTTTGATATTAGTCTGTTTCAAATCCAAGCAATAAACACCCCTCGCAGAAACTTCTTTCCACTAAAAAATAAAATAAAATAAAAATATATAAATAAAATTTTTCAAAAAATACAAAATACAATTAAAATAACACTGAATAAGAAACAGAAGAAAAAAAAAGCATATGAGACATTTTGTATACCTCATCTGTAGCATCAGAAATTGAACAGAGATAAAATGCTGTAGGTTCAGACTTCCATAATAAGCTTCTACGACCAAATACATCTCGACCAAACCAAAGTAAGCCATTACTCTAAAAAAATAATTATTATTATTTAAGAAATATAAAATTATCAATATATTTGAAACCATTTATAAACTAATTAATGGTAAATCAAATAAATTGTTTCCAATGAAAAAATAGTGTGAGCTTAAATGATACTGAATAGATTTGTACCTGGTAAAAAACAAATGCAAAAGGCCCTTTGATTGATTCTATAATAGACAAAACATCACTGGATCCTGTACAGTTGAATAGTTTTTCACTTAAAAATTTAGTATCAGACTGGCTTTCCTTAACCTGAAAGAAAGAGGGAAATTTTCAGAGAAATAAAGGGTTAAAAAAATACAAATATGCTGAAGAAGAATATAGATGTTTGCATGGCATAAACTGTTATAATTATTGGTAGTATTTTAAATCAAATTTTTAATCTTTCTAGGGATTCACTGTAAGCAATTTTCAAACCTATTTGCTTAGATAAAAGAATTTAACTATCTTAATTAAAGCAAAACTAGCATTATTTTTTTTGACATTCCCATCTTTTTTTTATTGCTTATATACAAAAAAAAAATTATAATTGGTAATCAATTTCATAATGTCAAAATATAAGCAAAATATTTTATAGTTCTTTTTTGATAATCAATATGCAGGTCAAGTGAGTCATATACAGAAATATTATGCCAACAAATGAGCAATTTTACATTGATTTCTGAAATTTAAGTTGCTGAATTCGGAAGTTGTTGTTGTGCATTTTATTAAGAATAGAATCTGCAAGTGGTTATGAGTTGATAACAGATATGTAGAAAAATTCCCAATCGATAAGAATGTTTTTAGATTGTGATTCCATGTCGCAATAGATTACGCTCTTTTTTTTATAAGCAGGAACACTTGGAAGTTATTTCTGTTCTTTTCTTTTAATATTTAATTTGTATTTGGCAACACTTTTTTTCCTATTAGTAGATCTATTTGTTTCTACCTCATTTTAATTTAAAAATTCATGAACATTAGTAAACAAAAGATCACACTACAAGAAACAAAGTTCAGCAGAGAGTTCATGAATTACATAATGGAAGGTGAACAAAAATAATAATTGATTATAAGCTTACTAAAATCACATTTTATTTAAAACCTTTTTATGCTGCACTACAGCAATGGTAAATGAGCTAAGATCTACTAATTAATTTAGAAATTATAGATAATAATTTGTTTCAAATTAATTTTAGTAATTAGCTTTGATTTGAGTATTATGAACATCATGAATAGAGAAGATTCTACTAATAGGAAATAAACCTTTAATGTTACAATTTATTTATATTTAAAATGTACAACAATATTTTGTTTCAACTTCTTGAGCACACTGCTAGTATGGATGAAATTTCCAAATACAGTCTGCATTATTTAATCTGAGACAATCATTCCTGAGATAAAGTTTATGAAAGAATGGCTTGTCCAAATAGGCATATCTCTTTTAGAAACACAAAAAAAGTAGTATCACCATTATGCATTCCAAAATAAAATAAAAATTTAATTTTTGACTTATTATCAGGTTTTATTTCTTCTATATTATTAAATATCAATTTGAGTTCATTTAATGTTCTAACATAATTATAATATAAAATAGCTATGTTATAAATGAATCTTATAATATATAAAATACATATATTTGATAAATGTAATTCAGCCATAAAAAATATTATCCTTTTTCTAGTAAGCTTTAAATTGCATTTATGTTAAATATATTTTAAAAAGATCCTAGAGGCACAAATAATTATGAAGAAAATTCAAATCAATAAATCTTTATTATGTTTAATCTATCAACATTAAAGTCTAAAAATATTTTTATTTTCTTTAGAAGTTTATCGCCATAATTCTTTTTAGAATTATAGATAAAAAAAACTGAAAAGCAGAAATTATAATTCTAAAAAATTTGATTTAATAGAGAATGTTTTTAAAGCTTGGTTTATTAATCTTACTTTTTTATAAATCAAATAAATTCTATCAAGTTTTTTCTAAAGTAACAATGCTTGCAGATGTAAAGCACTAATAAAATATCCTAAAAGAGCTAATGTGGGCAGTTTATATTAACATATATTATTTCCTCCTAGTATGAAGTGAATTAATTTTAAGGTAAATATTTCTACATAAATTTCATTTATATTTGTTTAATTAATTCAACTATAATTTCTTATAAAAATTATTAAAATTTTACCAAAGTTTCATCAAATATTTCTCCATTCCATAATAAAATGTTGCCAGAACTATCAGTAACAGGTTGTAAAGAAGGAAATGATCCTCTCAGTTGTAGAACTGATGATATAAAATGCAAATCCAAAACATCAGAGAATGAAGATGATAATGTTTCAAAATGATTAGGTCCACGACGTTTAAGTCTATCTAATAAAATCTAAAATAAAAAAATAATAAAAACATTTTATTTAACAATTTTTTATCACAAAAATGAAATATTCCATAAATTAAGAAAAATAATTTTGGGCACCTGTCTAGTAAGATTTTTATTAGCATTCTATCTTCAAAAATTGATTGAATTAATAAAGAAAAAACCTACTTCCTTATACTATTATATATTATTGTAATAGGATTATCCAGGTTTTTCAAATTATTATACAAAAAAAATATGAAAAAAATGATTTTTCAAAGGTATATTCCATTTAAATTTGTTTCCTATCTTTTTGTTTACAATTTATTTTAATTAATATTTTTAAGATAAATGTTATCCCACAAACAAGAAGAAAGGTATAACAATAAAATTACTAATATGAAATCATGTATAACATTATATGAATATATCTGATTTTTTATACCCTACAAAACCAAACAAAAATGAATTAGAATCATTACATTTTACAATATAAAAATGCCATTTCCAAAATCTGCACAATTTAGATCCTCTAACTTTTATTAATTCTTATTTATTTTAATAAATTCAGAATTTACATTGATTGCACATATTTCCTTTATAAATTTACGTATTGTTTTTATTGCATTTGAGGAACACTGTATAAACAACATTACATTTTTATTAAGTTCACAAATTATTTCTTACATGTTTCTTTTACTATTAAGGGCAATGATCCTAAATTCAGAGAAGCAATAGTTCACTGAATAATTTTAGCTAAACTGACAGACATTTATTTATGATGCTAAGATCACCTAATTAGAAGTGGCATATTAGTTTTCATTGATTGTAATAATTATTAATTTCCTTTTACATACTACTGCATTACTTTTAATTTTAGAAAAAATTTATTAAAGAGTAATTTCATATTTAATATGGTTTTTAAGATAAAATTTCAAAAGATTAGACATTATTACATAATGCTTACAATATCTGACAAGATTAAGAAAACATTATTACCTCCGAAACATTATTTTGATGCTCATCACAAGAAGATCTTTCACGAAAAACAAGTGAAAAACAGATCCCACACATTTGCCTGCTTAAAAAAAAATTATGTATTTTACTGCTTCAATGTTTAAACATTACTCTGCTAAAGCAAGATGTTACAATTCTTGAATCTTGAATGTAAATATTATGGGATATGGAGCGACAAAGGCTATAATCCCGATGTTACAATTTCACAGCATGCTGGTTTTGTTTTGCTAAACTCTGATTTGATTGATTGATTGGGTGTATTCTTTTACATGCGTGCTTCATCAGAGATTATTATTTCAAATTTACTATAGCACTCGAATTATGGAGGGCAATTATGGAATTTGACAGCTCTATAAACTCATACACTGCAAAACTTTTTAATTATAGGTTTCAAGACAGTGTATTAAAGTTAGGTGTACCACTTAATTGAAGTACAAAATAAGAGTGCACTTATATCACTTTTAAATTCAAATACGGTAAAAAGAATCAGAAAAATAACAGAATTTTCAAAGTACCATTTATAGTTTGTCAATAAATTTGAACTTACATTTATTCGATGATTATTCTTTCTCCTCCCCTTCCTCTCCAGTTATATGCCTTCTTAAATTTGAATAATTCAAGCAAATACATTTTTTTAATTTAATTATATAGAATCTGTCTTTTCTTTTAATTTACAATCGAATACAAGAAGTCACAAATGCAGTTGGTATTGTTAAAAATGGAATATATTAAAATCATGCCTCTTGAAAACGCGAACTCATGAAATATTGCAAGTCAATTTCTGCTTCTGTTTGCGGCTCTTTCAGAAAATGCTCCTCTCTTTATTTTTATTCCACATTTTTTTCTGGCTTACAGCTTTATATCGACGCTTTAGAAATAAAGCATTCATCATTTTTAAAGCTTTAAATCTAGGTGACATTTCAAGAAATATATTGATGGTAAAGCATTCATCCTTTCAAAAACAACATCTTTCTTTCATTCAGAATCAACTCAAAATAGCTGAAATAATGGTTTTAAAAGTCATTCCATTCTCAAACATCCAGTCATCCTCCTATTTAACGATCAATCTTTAAGATTTTTGCGCACAGTTAGTAAGTAATCTATATATCAGCAGTTTTTGGATAATGCCAATGTATAATTTGAATAGTAATTTAAAACATACAAAAATGATAAATGAGCAAATAATATTTAACAGATCGAATGGCATTCTTTAATCAATTTCAGATTATGTGTTAAGAGCAACAAATTAGAGATTACACCTTTGAAGCCTAATTTTCCTTAGTTCCCAAAAGAATGCGTCCATATATAGTATTTCTACGAGAACTGGTTTTTATTTAAATTTCTTCAGACATCTTGTCTTTGACCATTTCCAAAACATTTCTTCCGTGTTTGAAAATATATGATCTTCTAAATAAAATAATTCCAAACTAATTTTTCTATAAGCACAAGAACCTGAAAAGTGCGATAGCTTCGGTATCTTTACGATATATTCCGCCTTTTAGAATATTCAATGCAGCGACATAAAGATATTGTCCGATATTTTGTACTAATAGAACATGCACTGATAATTATTTTACAAATCAACATTTTGTACTAATACAAATAGCCTAGTAGATATGCATGTTCTCATATTAACAAATAAAATAGGGTTCTATTGTTTTATTCATAGTTTTTATTTTCTTTGTACAAATTAGCATTTAAACTGGATATACATGCTCAAATTACAAAACTAATAAATATTAATTTATCCTT
>JAPMOQ010035856.1:91320-118128 GCA_026543055.1 Argiope trifasciata
ATTAAAAATTTAAATGTACTTCATTACGGAAACAGTAAAAATCAAGCGATGTACATGACATTCAACTGAAATTAAACATAACCCTTATTCCAAGTAAAAAAGCCGGCTGCTAAAAGCGGCTAATGATATGTTGTAGTCGTGTTCGTGTTTTTCACGGAAAGGGGGAGCAGTAGCTTCTGAGGGTAAAGACCCCTGAGCACCCAGAGGGCAGAAGTCCGACTTCTAGCTCACACACACGACACAACCCTTTATAGGGGGTGGTCGAATTCATTCATCTATCAGCAAGTCGGAATTTAGATCCAAATCAGAGACCGACTCATCACTGATTCAGTACCCCCAGAGGTATCGTTTTGTTATGGGAACTTGGAGGACTTTGTAGTCTCGTCATATTTCACGTGCCCCAACTGCCATTAGCCAACACGGCGGTCTTTGGCCAAGACGAGGACAGAACCCGCGACCTTTCGGTTACGAGACTGACGCTCTACCAACCAGGCTACCGCGGCCTGCTAATGATATATTATATACATATGTATTGTAACAAACTTTGTAAATATTTGAATTCATCTTGAATTATCTCAGAAAGATCTGAAATACTCAGATTCTGGAGAAGAAAACATGCAATTTAGGTATATTTTATGAAAAAACGGCATTTCCAGTGATTTAGCGAGATTCTTGATGATCAGTTTTGGCAAAAAATAGATAATTAATAGATCTGGAAAATTCCATCCCATAAGTTTTAAGACCAATATTAAATACAATAGCCTAGAACCTTCCCGGACCTAGTTGTAAGTCTTAGATTTTCATGCCAAGTCAGGTATAAATACCCCTAGCCCATGATGATTAGAAAGTAGTGAAGACATGAGCTTTAGTCTAGTGCACAGAAGCGTTATCTGTCTGAGGTATTAGAGATATCTCTGTTTGGAAGCCGTTTCCTGTTGTATTAGCTGTAGTGGAGCTGTGTAATTGTGATTCATAACTTCTGTAATTCCCTGCATCTTCTAAGGATTTCTACGAATAGACGTCTAGTGATTTTCGAAAGTTTGTTTCATCAGCTCTCATTCTACACGAACCCGGAAGCATGGTTCAATACATATACAGTAAAAGCTCCTTATTCGCGCTTTCACTATTCGCGGATTAAAAAAATGCGACCCAATTCCTGTATTCGCGGCTAAAAATTTCTTTATTCGCGGATCTAATACATAACATACATAATAATAAAAGGATTCCAATAGGTATCCAACCCAACATCCTGTGTAAATGCCGTCAAATGGACTAATAAAAAAAGTAAAATAGAGCTTATTACAACTTTGTCTAAAGTAGGTTGTTAAATGTAAACATAGCCGAAACATCGTGTATGGAATAGGACGAGATGGGTTCGAACAGATAGAATTAAGTGGCATTCAGGAATTGCTTGAATCGCAAGATGAAGATTTGACTGAAACCGACTTGTAGGAAATGTTAAATTCACAGCCCATTGTAGAAGAGGCTTCACCAAGCACTGGAAATGTCACATTTCATTTGAAAAATCTGAGTGAAGGTTTAAGAATGGCAAATTAGCTTTGCGATTTCTTTATGAACATTGATCCGTCTATGGAACGAATGTTTAAGAGGCAAATTGCTAATGCGACTGCTGCGTATCAGTCTGAATGGAAGGAGCTTTTAAAAACTGCCAAGCAAGAGAAAATGACAAAATTCTTCAAACCATTGCCTAAGCCATAAGATAATGAATCAAAATGTTCAGAAACTTCAATTAAGTTGATTTATATTATATTATATAATTATTTTGTCACCTAGAAACGTATCACCTATAATCTCATATAAATTACCATTCAGTATTTGTGGTTTCTGTATTCATGGAACATATATCCCGCGAATAAAGAGCTTTTACTGTATTCACAGAATGCGTATTTTTTACAAATATATTCTGCATATAGGATAAATAAATTATTTTTATTGACTTGTCTGATAATTGATAAGATCTTGTATCAATAATTACTGTCTTTTTCAAATCCCTATTTATTTTCTCTTATTAATTCTTCCAACTCATCTAAAGCCAGTTGCTTTAATGAGAGAATTACCGAATCAAAACATTTAAAATACAAAAATTCTTACACAAAAATTTTACACAAAATTTCTTCAAACCATTGCCTAAGCCTTAAGATAATTAATCAAAATGTTCAAAAACAATTTAATTGATTTTTATATTTTTTTGCTTTTTTTTTATTTTGTCACCTAGGAACATATCGTCTATAATCCCATATAAATTACCATTCTGTATTCACGGTTTCTGTATTCGTGGCATATTTATAGAACCGCGAATAAAGAGCTTTTACTATATATAATTTGAAGGACGAAGAAATCTTTACAATTTCAAATACCAATAAAAAGATAACTCACAATTCAAAATAATTTATTAGGTGGTACATCCAACTCCTTTTCTACATTTTTCTTTGTACTGAAGTGATTGATCATTTATATATACATGTAAAATGCAACATTACAATAAATCTGCCATTACACATTATTCAACAAAAACAAAATTTAAAACATCATTATATTTAAAAAGTCAATATAACAACCATAATCAGCTTGATTTTATTTTTATAAATCTTGTTCTAATTAACTGTATATCTGCATCACAATGTACGTACATGTACAATATTTTGCATTTTAATATAAAAATATCTCAAACCAAAAATTAACACATCGATGTACTCTATGATGATTCAGTAAAGTTCCATAAATATATGCAAGTACAATGCCAATTTTTCTGTACACACAGTTACATGGCCGGAATGATATCTGAAAATTAAGAGTTCAAAAGTCATATGAATATCCAACTGCTATAGAGCAAAAAATTGCAAAAGTAGTATTATATATATATATATATATATATAAACAGAAAAATTAGTTTTTACAAATCAATAGCCAGGATTCTACAGAACGGTGAATTTTTATACTCTTTTGATTATTTTATTACATTCTATACAATCAAAAGTTAAATGAACTAAGGTTCACTGAGTTTGTAAATAGGACACAAGAGTAAAAATGTTAAAAGAACTCAAATTTCAAAAGATATTATATAAGAGTGATTAGTTATTATATAATGGAATTATTATAAGTCTTTCAAAACTTCAATGCATTGCATTAATACCAGACAAAAGAACACCAAAATACATTACAATAATACCAGATAAAAAACAACTAAAAAAGAAAAAGAAAAAAAAAAGGAATGGAGATCTATGTTGATAATACATACTCATTATATGTTCTCGTTTCCTGTAGATTTAATATTGCTGTATGTGATCTGTCTAGAGTTTAATATGAATGCCAATGAAATCTTAAATTTACAGCAAAGAAAACATTTGATGTTTATAGTTATTGTTATTATTATTGGAATACAATATCATTGATCATTCCAACATGCATTTATTATATATTGGTGTGATTTTTTATATTAAATCTAAATGTTATCAATACATTAATAACAATTTTAATGTTTATTATTTAAAGTTAGTAAAACTCTGACTTAATCTAACAAGACACTAAAACATATGGAACATTAAATAAAATATTAGGAGTACATAAGCAGAATCTTGAACAATTTCAGTTTTGCTTATTAAAGGTTGTATAATAGTCCTAAATTAAACATTGCAGAGTAATTAATCTTTTAATAAATTTTTGTACCTAATGTTAGAATTCATGCAAGCTGAAAGACAAAAATGGAAATAAAGATTCCACTTTTCTGTAAACATCTAAAGAAAACAATGTATTTGTTTTTGAAATTGAAAGCAGCAAAAATACATGAGTGAAAAATTTCATGAAGCTGCAAAATCAGCTATAATTTAATTACAAAAATACAAGGCATTCTTATAAATTAGCTTAAAAATGTGTTTATAAAAAATAACAAAAATGAAATTTCAAAATAGCTCATTAATTAAATTAAGATTAAATGCCCTTCAATATATAAATACATTGTGGGCAATAAATATTTCAAAAGTTATTGGAAAATAATTGAGTATAAAGTAATTCAATATTTAAATGCTTAATTAAATATTTAAAAAATAATTTATTTTTGAAACGTTAAAAATAGCATAATGGATCCAGATTGCTATGTGCTAATCTCATGTTGTTACTGTTAGTTGTTTAAGAGGAATTCAATTTGCTGACCAACAAACACATGTGCAAAGTTATTGAAAGAAGCATATTTAAAATATTTATTTCTAATAAACAACAATAGACAGTCATATACATAATTTAAAAAGGGAAGGTTCACAGTTTTATTTTAAGTATTTTACATAAATTTAATTTTTTAATACAAATGTTAATTTGTTACATTATTTCTTACCAAATATGAAGTAACTGGTCACTAGTTATTGAACTCACTGTTGCAGCAGTTTATAATACAAAGAGTAGCAAGCACAGGTATTAAGAACACTTAAATATCATTTGTTCAAAAGTTGCTTGCAAAGTTCAGGATTTTTGTTTCCTTTGCTCATGGATTTTTTAGATTAAAATTCAAAAGCAATTTGGATATGCTCAGCATATTTATCTGACGCACAAGAATAACTAGTGTATATGCAAATATCTTCAATGAATTTTAGGTACCAGTTTGGATCTGTTTGTGACGAGACAGTTCTTTATTGAAGATACAACAAAATGTACACAGATGTGCAACAACGAATTTCATCAATTCACGAAGCAGTATACAAAGAATTTTCCCTCAGTCATCCATTTTCTTATAAGCAAACAACAATGTTACTTTTACAAGGATTATCCAAAAAACAAAAAATAAAACTCTGAATTTTCCCCTAGTCAGAAATACACAATGTATGTCTCTAACTATTGTTATTTGTCAAAAATAAAGATTTTAAAGTTGCTCCTTCTTTATAAAAAATTCTGCATTTTCTATTTTGAATTATTGATACATAGATAAAGTAACTCTATAATTTAGAATATAGAATTGGATATTTTAAAACTTTTCAGGCAAGTTCTTTTTAGTTATTTAATGTATCCTGTTACTGATATAGATACATAGATATACAGCAACAGACACAGAAAATATTTTGCATTTACACAATACAATATGCAAGTGAATTAATTATATTTTGAATTAATGCACTTTCATCCCAATTATTTATATAAAGGAGTTTTTCCCCCCCATAGACACACATTTTTACATTGAGGATTATTGCATTTTGAACAAAATCTCACCTTAACAATATAATTCATGGATGTCACCGCTGCAATTCAACAGCCTTTTCAAGGAGACAATGAATATCAACATTTGGAAAATTCTGGAATTTTTTTTAAGAATTAACAATTAATAAACAGCATTTGATTTTTCTTTAGCTGTATAAATTATTAATGCAGATATATATGTTTACCTGAAGTAACTTCATATTTGATGGGAAATCATTATGCATTATTTTGTCTCTCAGCCAACTGAAATACATATAATAATAATCAATATATATTCTAAATATTTAAACTATCAGAACTGTGACTAATGTATAAAAAGCATCAATAAGGATATTACAATATAGAAAAGACTGCAACTATAATTGATATCAGAAGAAATATAAAATTGATATAGATATAAACTCAAAATATAGATAAGTTGAAAGTATTGAAAAATAACACACGTAGGAAATGAAATGACCTAAGAACAATTTAAAAACAGACTAAAAAGATGTGTCACAGATTAAAATTGCATGCATCTGAATGAATTTAATTTTTTTTTAAATCATCCTTTTTTAAAAAAAATTCTAGCTTAATAGAATGTTAACCCCTTAAGCGATTTGCTCGTACAGTGTACGTGCTACCCAAAATTGGCCTCAACTGGTTTGCCCGTATGGCGTACGGGCATCGATATTTTCTCCTTTCCTTCTCTGGTTTGCCCGTATTTTTCAATATAGTAAAGAGACTATTTAGTATTAATATTTTTTAATAGATGGCGTGGCTTGTCCATGTAACTGAAATGCTTTTCATCCGAGTTTTTTCTTTGTAGCTGAAACATTTCTTTGAAATTTTTGTTCTACTGTATTCAAAGCTTGTGAATTTAAAACCTTGTTTTTTCTTATGGAAGTTATGGATGGAATAAAAGAAAATATGTTCTTGTTAGATGATGAACTACATTCTAATACAGATACAGATATTTCTTCTAATTATTTGGATTATTCCTCAGATAATTCGTGGAGTGAGCTCATCTCTGATGAAGAATAGAGTACTGTAGGAATTTTTATCGAGTTTGATGTGAAAAACCAACTTGTTCCGTGTCCTCAATTTAAATTTACTAGTATTCCTTCTGTTGACACGATTCAATTTGACGACACTTATGATGTTCTACAATTTTAGGAAACATTCATTGATTCTTCTCTCATGAGTAAAATCGTGGAAGAAAAAATATGCCTTTTTTGGAAGCATTTCTGGTAAAAAAATTGACCTCTTAAAGGGTTAAAAAAAATTCAGACTTAAAAAAGTTTAAAAGTCAAATTAAATGTGAAACATGTACTTCAACAAAAATGGATTGCTGGGTAAATGAATTAAAAAAGGGTCCCAGATAGTGGTGTACTTCGTTGATTGGATTTTTTGGATTTTATTGTACTATACATGATATGTACAATACACATTTATCAAGCCTCAACACACCTCTGGTATAGAGAATCTTTACATAACCTGAAAAGAAGACATCTGCCTCTTGGGCCAGCCATCTCTCTTTGAGGTACAAAAAGGCTTTATTTCAACTCCAAATTTACAGCAATGTTTCAATCTCCTTTTCTGGTGCTAGCAGACACAGGATGAGCAAATTAAAAAAATTGCTAGGTTCAAAATTTTGATCTGTGAAGCAGAATGGATATTTTGACATCTTTGTCATCCATTCTAATGGGAGGTTCTTGGCTTTTACATAAATGAATCATTGACTAATACCTAAAGAGGGAGGTAGAAAGTCCAGTTTGGCAATCTTACTATCTCTAAAGCGGCGGTCCCACGGCGGGCGGATACACCGATTTGGCCATAAATCAGACCTCCCACCCACTGGGGGACCACACTCCCCCATAGCCAGGAGGATGCGTTTCCCCTTTCGCCCCTTCTTGGTCCCTTTGATGACCCATCGACTTACTGACAAGAAGTCGGTAAGTAGACGGGTCATCAAAGAGACCACAAAACCACAAGAGCTGTCAACGGGTGGCACGTGGCTCGTCTGCAGACGGGGAATACGCTGTGGGACCCCAGCTTAACAAGTATCTTGCCAGTTTCGATGAGACAACAATTCTGAAGAGAGTAATAAGGGAATAGATGGTCCCATCAGTATGATAAGATTACAAAAGAATGGCTGTGATAAAGCCAGTGATGTATGATTTTCCGTGGGACCCTGCATAACTCTGTATAAACTCAATCACTATGTTCATTCATGGTAGAAGAAAAGGGTGTCTATAGCTTTTTCTGAGTAATGGGATTTGAGCAAAAAAAGGTGCACAAAGAGAAATGTAATACAAAATCTCTTAATACAAATAAACTAGCTTTTAATATAATTCATCTATAAAAAGATAAATTTGTAATATATTGATACATTTCAAAATATTTTTAAATTGAATACTAGATACTTAATAATTACAGAAGTTGGATTAGAATTGGAGTTTAGGCAATGAAAATGAACAGGATACTCACATTATCATGGCACAGCAAACACATAAAAGAAATTGAAATCTGTTTTTATCTGCAAACAAAGAATCCCAAACCCTAATAACATCTATAAAGAAAAAGGGGAAAAGAGCTGCTATGTAAATTAAAGTCAAACAAACCAACAACAAAGATAGTTAATTTTTTTCAAAATTTCTAATATTAACTGCCTCAGATGATCAGCTGCTTTGAAAGGAATTTTGGTTATATTTGATTTCAGATAAAGATATAGCTATTGATAGATTGATTTTAGATATAACTTCATATTAATTCTGTTAAATGGTCAGACATTAAATTCATGTTATTTTAATTACTTTATTAAACATATCTAATTTATTGAGAGACAGGCAAAATCCAAAATATCACAGTACTATTAAATAAATATCCTGTACATATATATTTTCATGAATGTGTAAATTCAGTTTTTTTTCTCTTAAAAAATATTTGGATAAATCTGATGTAGAATATTTTTTAGTTAGCTCTCACCAATAGAAGAAAATTAGGGATTAAATACTTGAGGAAACAATGAAAGTAATTTTAATTTTCAGATAAAAACTGTGGAAATTAAACAAAAAATACATTTATAAAATTTTAAAAATTTAGGAAAAATTAACACAATCATTGGATAGATATTATTAAAAAATCTTTTTTAAAAATATATTTTCAAAAAGTAAATTTAAAAAAAAAATCGTTTTGAAATGCACTTTTCATTACTCAAGGTATAAATATGAAAAAATTTATGACACACACACACATAAATACATATAAAGCTCTCGATGTGTTGCATAACCTTTCTCAATATATCATGAATTAAATATTTACTCAATTTAAAGCAGAGTAATTTACTTTTCTAAGCAGTGTATATATATATATATATATATATATTACAACTGAAGTAGTAAAATTTCAAAACTATAGCTTTTTATCAGTAATTATTTAGCTTCTTAAAACAGCAAACAAAAGCTTTTAAAATATAGTAAAGTAAAATATTAACAATTAGATTACTTTTGTATTCCTTATATTATCTTGAAAACAAATCAAAAAGAAAAATAAAATCATTAAATAGGCTATAATTCAAAATTTGGCTCATAGGTAATATGTTATAATCGAAGCTTCTTCAATTTGGAAATAATATAAGCTAATTTGGAAATATATATAAACTTAGAAAAAGCAAAGAAATGATGATCATTCATCTTTGCCAGAGAAAAAAAATGTAAAAAAGGGTGGATTCACAGTTAAAATTCAAAATAAGAATTATGTTTTTTTCCTCTTCTATAATTACCTGGTAGAGGAAATTCTTGTGATAGAAGTAATGTAATCCACCTAAAGCAGAAATATTGAGGCTTTATATCTTGCATCTGGAGACGCTGCCAGATATTGAAGTCATGCTCTTCTACCATATCCATAAGACGTTTCATCATGGCACCGATTCCAGATGCAGAATGATCTAGAGTTTTGATGAAGAAGTCTCTGATTTCAGACATCAGGTTTGTGAAGCAGAAAAATGTATCAGCTTCTGCATATTCTATTTAAAATACAAAGCAATATGATATTTTAAGTATTCAGTATTTGCTGCTTTATCAATTCATATTATATAGGAAACAATAAATAATTATAAAAGAAATCATTCAAATCAATATCTCATTTGTAGATTAAGCATATACACTCCTAAAATGCTTTTCATACCACACACACAAATAAAATTTGCATCTCATGAAGTATTTCACTGAACACACACACAAATTAATACAATATTAAAAAAAACATTAAAAATCAAATCTGTATTTATTTGATATTTTATATACTTCCAAACATATGTCACATTTGATTAGAATAATAGTCATAGAACATGAAATTTATGCAAGGAAATTATGAAGAGAAACAGAATGGAATATAGTCATCTTTTTGTTGTTGTTCTTTCAAACACAATAAAGTTGCCAATTAAAGCTTTAAATTTCTAAAAACCTTTAAATAGATAAGATTTTTCTCCTTTAAAAAAATTCCCATTCAGTTTGTTAACAAAAATTGAGCACATATTTACAAAGCAACCTAATAAAATATATTCAACCATTTCCTTTAAAAAAAAAATTCAAATTTTCTAAATCAAGAAGCACAAACTGACTTTTTCCATTCTCATTATAGTAAAAAAAAAAAAAAAAAAAAGATATGTTTTAAATCTATTTTTTAAAATCTTAAAAAAATAAATAAAATAATATATCCACATAAAATCTCACTTAATATATACATATATGATTAATAATCTTACTTCTCCATTCAATGTCAGGATCAGATGCAAATGTATAGTAAATTGGACCAATTATTTCATTCATTCCCTAGATAAAAAGATCTATTTTTAAATCAAAACTGATACATTGTCAATTAAAATTTAACACTATCATGAACAAAGAACTTGATATTGCATTTTAAAATTCAATTCAAACAACAAGAAATTTACTTAAAGTGATGGAATTTTTTAGTACAATCCTATTGGAAGATTTAAAATGACACAGGATCTATTATTTTTTTCTATATTTTTATAGTTGTAATTCTAATCAATAGAAGTTTATGTAATTATTTTGAATTATGTTATTTTTATGAATCTCTACATTAAAAAAAACAAAAAACAGAGTTCCTTTTATAGAATTTCATTCCTTCGATTTTAGAATATCAATGACAATTCTAATTTCTGTACATAATTGAAGCTGAATGCCCAAAACACAAAATCTTTATGATCTATAATGTATATGTAGCTTATTTATTTAATTTTGCAATGACTACTCACTTGTTATATAATGTTCTGAAAGAGAATTTATTTCAGGGTATTTCATCTTTGCATGGACATTCAAATTAATATAAGTAAACAATGATTTTTTAAAATTATATATACTGCAATAAAAAAAATGGCATGCAAAACTGATTTTGTAATAAGTTCTGTTGAATATATTTTAATTTTTAAAAAATTACTTTTAAAAAATTGCATTTGTAGATTTCTTTCCTTGGTTAGTACATATTATCCCAAATACTATTAATAAACTGAACACTTTACAATATGAAATGCTATGCCCTAAAATTTATTAAATGAGAGTAATTAGTATTTTTGTAATTATTGCAATTTGGGTTTGGTTACCACCCCTCTCCCTACTTTGTTCTGAAATGCAGTAACATGATCTTAACACTTTCAAACAATTCTTTTGATTAACCTTTGATGTTGAATGTCTTCTCTCAGCCACCATTCAAGACAGTGCATCATTTTGACATTTTATTTAATTATTTTTTAAATTCTAATAGTTACAAATACCTACAGAATATTAAAATGATTTAGATTCATTTTTCAGAGAAACTCAACTAAAAGCAGTTTATTTTTTTTGTTGTAGTAAATAGTAAACAGATCTATTGAGTAAATGAATAATTATGCATCAAATTATCATTTGACTGCAAAGGGTTCATTTATAAATTTTATACTTTTCTGAGCAAATTTATATTCATATTACAATAGTTACAATGCAAAAAAAAAAAAAAAAAAAAAAAAAAAAAATCCTAATACCACAAATTTCTGCATATATACTCATTGATGCATTAGTTAAGATTGTATTTTTTTATCCAAAAATTTAAACAAAATTCAAAATCTATAACTAAGCTTGATAATAATAATCCCTGTGATAGTCAAGTACATCACTATGGGGACAAAAATATTGTCAAAACAGGCAAATTGACTGTAATATTACTTAATCAAATCATTTATAATGCAAAAAGTCAAATACTACAAAAGAAAAAAAAAAAAAAAAAACCACTGTTTTTAATTGCTATTTTTATGTGCTAATTACTAGTAGTACTATTTTGTTTATTTTGTGCATGTTCTAGTACTTCAATTCATAATTTTCCATTTGTTCCTTTTCCGAGAACAAATTTTGTTCATATACTTTAGTTTGTTTTGACTATAAGCAATAAGACAGTAATAATAGACAATTTTGAAAATAAAGAACTCATTTTTACATAAAGAATGGCTCATTTTAATATCAATTTCATTTAGAATGCAATAATTTTTTTATTTAAGAAATATAAACAACAGAATAAAATGTGCCATTATTGACAATATATAAAGATTTATCACTGGCATTTGAGTTGTGGAAAAATATCGACTTTTTATGAAATTAAGAGATTTATAGATAAGTTAAACCCCATAATTTTATCTTAAAAAAATTATTCCCAAAATTCTCATTTCATACATAGAAATATATTACAGTTACTAAATATTTATGGAAAAAATTAATACTAGTTTCAAAATTGCATATAATAAAGAATATAATAAGTATTTATCACAATGCTAGAATAAATAATCTAAGAGTAAATACTGTCAAGTTATTAAAAAAAATAAGTCTCAACCATGTTTTATGAAATCATTATTTGCTAACCTGCACATAACTTTGGCCAGGATTAAGTTTGGCATATATAAAAAGAATTCTTTCCACAACTTCCCAATGAGCTTCTTGCCCTGGAGATAAATGCTGATATTCTTCTTGGGCCCTTTTCTTAAATAAAGATACCTGGAATACATGAAAAAAAAATTCAGCTTGACTTTTTAACGAGTGATGAGTTATGGATATGTAAATAGTTGTCATTCTACTTCAAAAAAAAAAAAAAAAGTGTGAAAAAGCAGATGATTACTTTTTGAAATTTCTTAAGGTGATATATTAATCAGTTCACTAAGAAATTGTACATCAGCAAAGAATGCAGATCCTAAGGTTTATTTTCATACATAAAAAAATTATTCCAAAATCATGCATATTTTGAATTACTTGATTTTACAATTACAAATATTTATAACAAATACATAACACAAGGAGGAATAAGTCTGCATTTAAATAATAAAAAGTAGAATTAAAGAGTATAAGTAGAATCATTTTGATGAGTAGGTAAAAATGTTAGCAGAATATCAATTTATATCTAAAAATGTTCATACTATACAGCAAAAAATTTAAAAAATATATTTCAAAATCTTAAATAAATGAAAAAAAAAAAGAAGCAATATCTAGTGTTTGTCTAGATTTTAGCTATACAAAATGTAGCTGAGCAAACAAAATCAAGGCATAAAATTGCAATCAAATAAATCAATATACAATACAGAAAAAAAAAATCGATGAATATTTAATAGAGTAATTTACTTTAAACACAAACAACCACTACTAAAAAATATAAATATTTAACAATTTATTTATATTGCTAAAAACAGATCATGTGTTTTTTTTCCTTTGAAATATTTTACATTTTTTTACACATGGTAATCAATAATAAAAACATTTAAATTTTGACAAACTATATAAATATTTTAGTCTAAAATATTGAATATCTTGAAAAAAAAATCTGAGTGTCCAATGTTATACTCTTTATTAAAATGCCTGAAAAATTTCTTGTGCATTAAATAAAAGTATCGAAATTCACTTGATTGTTGAAAAAGCATTTTATTTTATTTTATTTAACATATTTCAGATTATTAACCTAAGCATATTTAAATGCATTTCCAAGCCAAAAATTGTTTATTATAATTTGGTTACTTAAAAAATTATACATTCAATTATTTGAATTACATAATAATGAGATAATTTACATTATCATAGATCAAGAGAATCAGAAATAGAAACTAACATTTGTAATACCAGATCGGTTTCTGGTAACATTTGCAGATCGAATGACAGTTTGTTGTACTCTATCTCTTAAAGATTCCACTTCTTCTCTGTTCATGGTGATTTGACATGGATAATCAGTGGGTTGCTGAAAAAATGAAATATCTGGACACAATCTCCTAAAAAAGACACACAAAAAAATGTCTTTAAATAAATAAATTTAAAAAAATATATATACTAATAATAAATCGTGTGTGGGCACACCGGCACTTTATTCAGGACCTAACGCTTTAGACCTAAAGCTATTAAGGTGGACAGAAATATTCTTCTAATGTGAAAATATGTAAATTCAAAAGTTTTTTTAAATTGAAATTTTAATTTTAATACATTAAAATTTTAGCGCAATTTTTATATTTTTTAAACTGTAATTTCCAAAAATATTGTAGTAATTTTTTTTCATACTTCCTAAAATTTCAATGATACTAAATTAACTGCCACCAATTTTGCTGGCAATTTTTGAATAATCCTATCTGTTGTAGAAGATATAATGGTAGAGCTTATTTTTCTATGCTGAGTAGATTAATATTTAAGGCATGCTTTCAATAAAATCTTTGAAATTTTATTGTACTTACAATTAAGATTTAACTTCAGAAGTAAGCTCTGATGAATTTTTTAAAAAGTTCTTCCATTTTTAAACATTCCTGCTTTTTCCTGCAATATAATTGAATGTATAAAGATTTTTATAGCTCTATTTGGCTGTAAATAGCTTGCTTATGAATTTATTATTTTTATGGACTCTTTTAAATCTTTAAAGCTTAAACCTCTGAGTTATATGTAAATTATGAAATATATTCTGTAGAGCATAACTTGAAAGAAGAATAATTTTACATTTTAAACTTATATTTAATGAATATGTTTAGTTTCAGCAAGAACATTTTATTAATTGAAGTTTAATTTTATCCTAAATGAAAATTGGGAGCAATGCATATTTTAATGAAGAGAACAGTGTCTTTCTAAAATAGAACAGATCACATAAAATATTTTATTGGAATTTTCAAGCACTATTAGCCCTGGTGAAACAACTAATCACCAAATGATCTGTGACAAATAAAAAATTCTGTTTCTTATATGTCAGAATTTCAATTCAAAAAGTTTCCACAAATAGATTTTTCCATCATTTATTAACAACTAGATGTATAAATATTTCAAAGTATTTCAGAGAGTATCTGAGATGATTCATTTCATAATTTTACATAACAGGGAAAAAATAAGACCTTCATACAATGAAAAAAAATTAATTTGAAAGCTTGAAATTGAATAAAAATATTTTTGAAAAATAAAATGTTAGCATCCTGTACTGTAAAGTAAGTGATATTTAAAGAATTAAATGGATATATCAAATCGAAATTTGTGTTTAAAAATTAGATTATTCAACGAGCCTATAATACATCTACAAATAAATGCAGTGTAAGTTTGAATACAGGGGAAAAAATATAATCTAATTTAATTAACTATGTGTATTAAAACAACTGAAGTCAAAAGCTTTTAGTCCTTTTATCTTAAACAAATTTAAATTAATAAAATAAAAAGTATGTTCAGCAGCCATAAAGAAATTATTGTAATGTACATATCTGTTTATTGTATGCAGAATATCTTCTCATGTAAATACAGTTTTAAGCTTCTGTATATTCAAATCTATACAACAATATTAAAAAGGTATTTTCTAAATTATACACAATTTTCATTCATTTCAATTTTCCACTATTTATATTTTAACAATTTTCAAATTTACCTGACATCTTTATTTATCTGTAGCAATACTTCATTGTCTTTAAAATATGCAACCCATTTTCCATCAGGATTTGGATTTAATGGCTGAAAAAGAAGTTGAAAAGCAATTAATTTATTATTACCATGAAAGAAGTAATACTAAAGCATTTCTTTTTCACATAACAAATTAAATGTTAAAGTATTCAATGAAAAAAAAAAAACAATCTGCAACTAATACAAAATAATTGAATATGAGTTCTATACTAAAGGTCTATAAAAAAATACATTCATGCACACATATATATCAAAATTTTAATAATTAATTTTAAAAGAAATTTAAAGCATTAATTGCATTGTAAATTAAAAGCTTCTAGTAAAAATCAGAGAGTAAATTCAGTAATACAAATTTTCTACTTTAAACATATAATTGAATACTTTAATTCAGTATATAATTATGAGTAGTCTATTATTATAGTTTTGAGAATACATAAGAAAATGATTTAGGATATTTTAAGAACTTGGCAAAGATAATTAAATAATGCAAATATATGAAATTTTCAAATATATTTACTAACATTACAACATTGTTTTTGAACTTCAGAGAGAATAATTCAATAATTCTTTCTAAGTAATAGAAAACTTCAGAGTTTTTTTTTATACCCTTTAAGCAGATCTTAAAATGTGTTTCAATAAAAATACACATAAGTTCTTAGTGATTTTATGCACAATCTAATACTGTAATACATTGATATACAATAACAGAAAACATTTTACACCAATGTAATATATCAGAAATTCTACAAAAACTTTTAATACAGTACTACACTTATCTAGCTATAAGATAACATTTCCTGATGCAGGAAATGATTGACTGCAAAATATTATTAAATCATACAATGCAAAAGTAATAGTTTCGAAACCTATAAAATTTTTTTTTTGCTTTGATATTACTAACTAACTCATTGACAATTATAAATATATTTTAAATTATTGTTCAAAGACTAGGATTTTTCGCCTAGATATAATGCAATAAATAATACAACTTGAAATAACAATAAATTATGCAACAAAACATACATGATCATCCAATGTCACATCAACCCGAGAACCTGATTTGCTTATGGTACCAGGAGTGACAATCATTTCTTCAATAAAGCGTTCATACAAATTCCTAAAAGAAAAGGAAATTGAAACAGAAGTGATCAGAAATAGGAAAACTAGCTAAAAATGTGGCAAATAGTTACTACATAATCACAATAATCAAGTGAGTCACTGTAAGGAGATAGAGAGGTAAATTATTTTTTGATTTAAGTGAGAAATATAACGATTTTATCATATACCTTTTTCATCAATGTTTTAGTACATTATTCTTGAAAATAATAAATTCCAAGAAAAGGAAATAAACTTAATCATGTTGAGAAAAAATATTTGTAATCAGATACAAATTTATAGCCGTACTCAAAATACAAATGTCTTTTTAGTAAATGAATAAGGACAAAATAATAATACTTATTGGCAATAGAGCTAATCAAAATTAAGAAAAGCATAAGTAAATTATGGTAAAATTCCTTTAGCATTTATTACCCTTAAAAATAACTATTCACACTGATCATAACAACCTTTCATTATGAGTATACAGTAAATCTAAAAAGAAAATTAGAAATGCAAAAATATTTTTAGTAAATCTGAATGTGAAAGAACACCACAATAGTATCAATTAATATTAAGTCCAACAGAAATATGGATCATTCAATATTTCCATGATTAAATCAAAATGCATTCCAAAACAAACAAAGATTACTAGCAAAATTCAGTAAGTTGTTTTTTTTTAGCAAACCATGATTTTTAACTGATCACTTCACTTTCAAACAATCGTTTTGTATAGTAGTAAATAAATAATTGAGGTAAGAATTATGATTTTGTACAAAAGAATGATTAAAAATCACAATGTTTTGAATAATATGCAAGATACTTTAGCTTATTTATACTTATTAGTTAGCAACATAATAATATTCTTTAAAAAATTAAACAAATTAAAAGAAAAACTTTATGACCAAAAATGGTAGAATCAAAATAATAAAAAATTTAAGCTAAGAATCTAAAAAAAAAAAAAAAAAAAACCGTATTAAAAGGCATTTTTATTTTTTCATAAACATAACAGCAAATTAAATACGTGCCAATTAAAGCAGCATTTTCAAATAAATTTCCAAATGTAATGTCAGATTTCTTTATTTGCCAGAAATTTTGATAACAGAGAGGCTATCAGAAAATTTGCATTGAGCATTAATAATTCAGCTCAGTTGTAGAAGCTATCAAACTACAGGAAGTGTAGCAGAAAATACTAACAGGAAAATTATCTGAATATATTTGTCAATTTGTATCACTTTCAAATTATAACAAATTTAAAATGTAACTTAAAGTTCAAAAATGATTAAGAAATAAAGAATGCAGCAAAGCAATTTGTACTGAATTACACATAATAAAGATAACTGAATTTAAAGATAGCTGATAACTAATCCTTGAAATGCTTACCTTTGCTTTAAAAGGACAGCAGGCCACTCAGATGTCTGAGCAGGTAAATAATTCAACAAAATCTTTAAAATTAAAAATCAATAAATACAATTAATAATGCAATAAAAAAATTCAAGAAATATATCTATAATTTTACTTTTTAGTAGTACATAAATAAAAAACACTAAGGATATCTGTTCTAAACAAGACCTAATAACCAATTTCTAAAACACCACAGATAGGTACATATTTCCATTAAAATAAATACTCTCAAAAACAAACAAAAAATATTATATGTGCTGTTTGACCAATAAATATAGCACTGAAAAATTATGAAATCTAAATGTTCAAATAAGTCATCTACCCTGTTAGTCATAATTTGTATAGTATTTCTGATGTGCTAAAATTCTGAACGATAAGAAAGTTCCAATCTTTTATTTATGACAAAAACTGTCTGAATTATGAGGATTTCAATACTACTATTTTAAGCAGTATTAGTAATCTTTGAAGAAAATCATCAAACAATGTACATCATTTTAAAGTTGCTATTGACTGGTCTAAAACAAGGAATTAAAAGTGTCATTGCCAGGTCAGTTTGAGAAAAAGGGAACCTTTATTTTTTTTATGTTAATTTGCTAAGAATATTTCATTAAATATGACTATTTTAAATGGTATAAATTATATAAATTAATAATTTTTTTCAGCACTGCACTTATTTATTGAACACAACATATGCTGGATTCAGAAGCATAAAATTCATAGAATTATTGGGAAATCTTGAATTTACTAGTTTAGAAAATAACGGACCACGATTAGAATGGACACTTTGTATATAAGGTCAGTAATAATATATCAGCAGATACTTTTGTCTTCCACTTTAACAAAACCTTAAATAACATTAATTTTCAAAATACTAATTATATGCAAATCTTTTAATTATACAACATATGTGATTAATACATAATTAAAAATATTATGAAACAAATATTAAAAACTTACTTTCCAACATTTACTACGAAATCCAGAATCATCAGGTATACCTAAAAAACAGAGTCGGTAAGTTAGTGAATGAAAAATAATCATCTTTTTCAATTTAAATGAGCAATCTGAATAATGAACAAATTAAAAAAACAATCTTTTTAAATTGCAATGAACTCTTTAATTGCAAGTTTCAAATATATTCAATATAAAATTTCATCAGCATTTTCCATTTTAACAATATAAAAAACATTTAAAAAGATAAATAAAAAGAAAATATTAATTATGACAGGTGACATTTTAGTTATAAAAATTAAAAATGTATTTTCAGAAAACTTACCATTAAAGCATAATGTTTGTAGTTCTGTTATAGGAATGATTTCTTTATCAAATAGTTCTCTGAAAAGTTGAACACTGTAAAAGATGAAAATTACTTGCTGATTAAAATTCTTTTAGTAAAGCAATTGTATACAGTAAAATATTTAAAAAACAACAACAATATATTTTTATAGCTATTAACATATTTTTTACTTGGCTATCTGATTGCTAAATCAATTGTTAAAAATCTTTTAGAATATAAATCATATTTTTCCACAGATGTGAAAAAAAATACTAAATAAATACTCAAATCTTGATAAATAGATTTAAAAAAAAAACTTGAATTTGTAATCTGCAAGAATTTTAAACTATTTAACTCAGAAAATAATGATACAATAAAAAACAGTTTTAAGAATTTCCCCAATTACTTCATCAACAATTAGAATCATACCAATTCTTCCTCATAGTCTTATCATAAAATAATCTATCACTGCCAAAAAGATCATTAATGGAGGGGAACGGTACAGTTGAAAAAAAAAGTTGTTGTTTTTTTTGATGGTTCAATTGAAAGTCGAGAAAAACCGTTTGCTCCCATCTTGGAAACAACTGAACAGATCGAAAAGAAAAAACACGGTTCCGCCCTTCTTGGAGTGGATGTGCTTTTCAGAAGATAAAAAAACATCTCCAATGCTTTTAGGATTAATAATGTTTAAAATTTTCCATTTTTCTAAAAAATTCTGACATTTTTGAAAAGATTTAATCTAATTTATGTTTATTTTATACTATTTACTATACTATAATTATATGCATTTACAGTTATACCAATTGTACTTTAAACGAATGCACTTCATTTCAACACACAGTAGTAAATGGATTACTTTTGTAAATATTTGGATATCAAGACACAAATTTAATTTTCTTTTATTGACAACAATATCTTTAATAACAGCAAATAAAATAAAGAATAAACTTACCGAGCTTTATAATTTGCCATTTCTTTTTCCTTTTAAAATAATGATATTAAAAATAAACTTTAGAAGCACATCTGGAAAATAAAAATCATACTACTAAATTTTTCAGATAATTTATCGGCTTTCATTTATGCTGAAATTAAAATACAAGAATTTACTTAGAGATGCAAATAACATGTCTAAATAAGCATGTACAAAAATCAATCAATTAATTTAATTTAATAGTTTTTTTGGTCCAAAGTAATCAATTACTGTATTTAAACAATTCTTATAGAAAATTACCATACTAAATATCAAGAATATCCAAAAAAATGTAGATATTTTGATATTCTAACTTGAATTTGGAGATTATCAAAATTTAAGATTATTGACAAAAAAAAAAAAAAAAAAAAAACCGACATAATTTTTCAATAATTTTATAATTAAAAACCATTAACTCTTTTGCTTGCACATTACACACACATACACATATATATATATATACACACACACTATTTTCTGTGGTTACCAGGAATATTTTTCATTCTTTATCATTATTTTGCCTGCATTTTTTCTTCTTGAATTAATCAAAAGTGTTATCAAAGAATTTTATTAAAAACAAGATAGTATTTTAAAAGAGTTTAGTGACATAGGTGATGACATTATATTTATTTGTAATTTTATCATGACTAAATTAGTGACAGGATACATGTAGATCATATAGCGACTAATAAAGTAATCCCAAAATTACTTAGCTTTCAAAAATCTATTATGTATGAAAATGTTGACTGCCATTTCAAGTTGTTGGAACTACAAGACAGCTTTTTTTTTTTTTAGTATAGTTGTTGTATTATCACAAAGTAATACTCTATTGCACTACCAGCGCATTTATGAACTATGCTTACTGAGATTAGCTTTTAAAAACCCGAAAGATCTTTTAAAGTTAGCTGAAAGTTCAAGATGAAATAAACAGGAGTTTTCTTGCATCCATTACCTTCTATTTTTCAGAACACAAAAAAAGAACATTCAAAAACAAATCAGTCGTTAGGTTACAGTTGTTACAGTTAACAACAATAATTATGTTACAGTTAATAAAACTAATATTAAATAAAAGACAGGTAGACATGACAAGAGTATCCTTATTGTTATTATTTTGCAAAAACATGCATTTTATTTTTTCAAGCAAGAAAACATAAGAGTTTTAAAATAAATTCTAACTTCTATTATTCTGTATCTTTCACCATTATATTTACTTATATGTAAAGAAATGACAATGTATAAAATACTAACTTAAAGCTAAAAATGTTTTACAATAACTTGATACAAATTATTCTAAATGTTTTAATTTATCGCTGAAGATATTTAAAACAAATTCTACAGCTAAACTGTACAGTTAGCTAAAATTAAAAAAAATATTTATTTATTTATTTTACTTTGTTGGCTGTCAAAAAGAAATAATAAAGTGGTTAAAATTTAGGTAGAACTACTTTAAGTTTTTATAATAACATCTAATTTAAGTATTAATCAATAAAGTCTGAATATCTCCATATAGTAAAAAAGAATGTAGGTCTTTGAATTGATACTAAATAGGGCAGATGTTTAACTTAGAGCTAAAAATTTTGGTGTTTATAAAAGATGGAAAGTGAAGAAATGCATAGTAGTTTTTAAAAATTGTATCAGGAATTTTAATTAATTTAAAAATAAAAGTTTCACAATAACTTAAAAAATATTATCACATAAAAATATTTTGATATTACTTAAATGTAAAAATGATATAAAATAATGATTTGAAGAAAAAAAATATTTTCTCTCTCTATATATTTTCACATTAATATTAAGATAGCAGATATCCAATCCTTATCTGCCTAAGTTTAACAAATTTTCAAAAATATTTTTTTTGTTTGATTATAAACAACCAACTAATTTATTTAATGGCAATAATTAGCAAAATCTTGTCATTCAACTGTAATCTTTAGTTGATAATTAGTAATTTTTAAAATGTCTGTCATGATTTAGACAGCATTGACAAAAGTCTGCACCACATTTGACAGTAATGACATTTTACGCATTATTTGCAACAATATTTTTTATTGCTGCAATGAATTCAAATAATTTTCAAATTTAATTAATACTTACTTTTTTAATTTGTAAAAATAATTCTTTAAGCTATAAAGTATATTGGTAAATATATCTAATAAACTGAATGATAAAGATTATTTTCAATTTTGTTTATCAGTATACTTTAACCCATTTAACATATTGGTTATTAAATAAGCTGCTACATATCAGTATTGAATTTATATGAGGAACAATAGAATAGGTTTATTTTATAAACAGAATAAGGGCAATGTTCTTTCAATAATACATCCTAAAGAACAATTAAAATTTGAAATTTAAAAAATATTTTCAAAGAAACCATACATATCAAATTATAGAAAATAAATTCAATACAAATGACACATATTTAATGTTTCTGCAAACTAATTGAATGTAAAGATAATGAATGTTTTATAAGTTCTTCTGAATAAGTTAAAAATGAATCATATGTTAGTATTCTTCCATTGAGAATTATGTAATTTTTAAAAATCAACTTTAATATAATTTATCATTGACATATTTAGAAATTCAACAACAATAATGATAAATAACAATTTTTGATTATTTTCGGAATAACAATTTTTGATTAATTCCAATAACTAATTTTGAAATAACAATGAATGTGTACAAACACTTTATTGTAAATAAAGTTTATAAATTTTTTTATTAGTTTAAAGTTTATACAGTTTTAATCAGAATTATGCCTTTAGCATTAAAAAGGAATATGTGTTAGCTATCACTAATAATATGCAATACCAAAATGTATTTTCAACTGAATATTATTTTTCAATCAACTATATCAATTAACTTTAAATTAATTATAGTTTTCAGTCAATGAAGAAAATCATAACTTTTGCAGTTTTAAAAAGAATGTCTAAATTAATACACTCAGATACATATAAAAAATAAACTAATCAGTGAGCTGAAAAGGGTAATTGATTAGAAATTGATAACAGATTAGCATGACAATCCCGAAAGAATCCAGTAAAATTTAAAATAATGTAATTAAAACAGAATACTACTAAATAAAATTAAATTCTGTCTAAATCTTTTTAACCGCCCCCTTTTATTCTCAAGAGTCGGCATATCAAAAACTAAAAGTCAGCATAAATGAATTAAATTGGAAACTCACCTAAACATCAAACATAATCAGGATTTTATAAACGTTGAAGATAAATGAATAACATAAATCTAGTTTACAAACACGATACAACCGACCGAACGAGTATGAAAACAAAACAAAAACAAATACAACACGACTTCAGGCACACATGTTTGAATTCCGATTATTAGTGACCAAGAAACCAATCGATTATTCATCGGATGAGGGGAAAAAAAATTCATTTCATCATTTAAAAAATACAGATGTTTTTTCAAAATGCCATCACATTTTTAGCATTCATTATTGTTTTATTGATAAATACGAATCCTGAATATATCTGCAATGCATTTTAAAACACATGGTTAAAGGTGCAATGTTAAAGGAAAGTATAAAAGTTCTCAGATCCTTCTTTTGTGATAATAAGATATATAATCTGATTATATAAATCTATAAGTTTATATAATCTGATGAAGAACAGAGTCATGTTACAGTTCAAGTAAAATATTACAGTGAAGAGATTTCCTCAGTTTTTGGCTCAATATTTAAAATTCAAATTTCAATTGATCGGAATTGAATATGTCTCCCGTTGAATCTTTCGTCGTCAGCTATTCTTAAGGTGGGTTCACACGAGGCTTATTATTGCCGGCAATCGTTGCCTCTCTGCTGTTGTCTCGGCATTGTCCTGGTGTGAAGAGTTGAGACAACGTGGACAACATTTGTCCCGGTGGGACAACCATTTGCAATTGTCCCGTTGTTGTCATGTGATTTTCTGGAAGTAGACGTGATCTATTGCGGGCAATAATAAGCCCCGTGTGAACCCACATTTACAATTGATGAGGTTTTAGAGAAAGAGATTTGAAATATGAGGATTTTGAGGAATGATTTATTTGCTGCATGATGTTTAAAATAGGGATGTTTTATTTTTTATAACACCGTCTAGCTTTTAAATAGACTGACTGTTGGTAGCTCTCAGACCATGTATATATATACAGTAAAATCTCGTTACAACGAATTCCGTTACAACGAAAAATTCCGTTATAACGGAATTTACAGAAGTCCCTACCGAAAACCTATTAAAATAATGTTAAATGAATCTCGATATAACGAAATTATCAAATTAAGAAAATCTCGTTATAACGAACTACTCAGACCTTCTTCCAATTTCTTTCAACTTATTTCCGAGGTGGTTCCACACCATCTCCGAGGAAACAGATATCCCGAAGCAGGTGCTGCGATTTACTACTCCCCGGGTCGAAAGGGTACGCAGCTGCGTGATAAAAGTTGGTGGCGGGTAGTGTAACTAACAAACAGAAACAGATTTTTCCGAGAAGTAAACAAAAAATTGTCGCGGTGCGAAAACAAAACTGAATGATTATTGGTCCCATTCTCAATAATAAAAAAAGAGCCTCTAGCCTTTCGTGTAGTGTAGATTGTCAGACGGGAGTGAGAAGTGTTACGAAAAGTAAGGTTTCTGCTTACTCTACAGCTCGATAAGCGATGGCTCCTTCTGTGAAAAGGAAACAGTTTTCTTTGGAAGAAAATAAAAACATCATATCCGAGGTAGACAATGGAATTAAAAAAAGTGAGGTGGCTAAAAAGTATGGCATTTCTCCATCAATATTGTCAACTTTTTTAAAAGATCGTGAAAACATTTTTAAGCAACTGCAAACTTCTATTCTTGGCCCTCAAAGAAAAAGGTTGCGTAAAGCCCAATTTGAAGATGTTGATAAGACAGTTTTCAAATGGTTTCAAAATGTTCGATCCAGAAATGTTCCACTGACCGGACCTTTAATCCGAGAAAAAGCCTTAGAATTTGCTAAGATGCTGGGTGTAGAAAACTTCAGTGCTAGTTTTGGATGGTTGATTCGCTTTCGAGAGCGGTACGGAGTGGTTATGAAATCCATATCTGGGGAGGCGAATGACGCGCCGATGGAATCGGTCAACGAATGGAGAAAAGGAGAAGTGGCAGCTCCCATCAAAAAATACAGCCCAAATGATGTGTTCAATGTTGATGAAGCTGGAGTTTTTTTTCAGCTTGAGCCGAGAAAAACCTTGGCCTTAAAAGGTGACAAATGTGTTGGTGGGAAGGCTTCAAAGCAACGAATCTCTGCCCTCTTTTGCTGTAACAAATCCGGAACAGAGAAGCGAAAAGTTCTCATCATTGGCAAATCCGCAAAACCTCGATGTTTTAAAAACTGTAAATCATTACCATGCATTTACAAATCAAACAGAAAAGCATAGATGACGCAATCTATTTTTAATGAATGGCTCATCGATTTTGATAAAGATATGAGAAAGAAGAGGAGGAAAATCCTTCTTCTCATTGACAGTTGTACTCTCCATAATAATCCCCCAAAATTGGATAACATCCATGTGGAATATTTCCCGCCTAATTGCACATCAAATCTTCAACTTCTTGACCAAGGTATCATCCGAGCAGTAAAATCGCGCTACAGAACCTTTTTACTGCGTCAAATTTTGTGCGATTTGGAGAAAAAAGGGGATAAAAAATGCAACATTAAGGAAGCTATTGAATGGATATGTGGATCTTGGGATGACATCAGTCAATCCACAATAGGCAACTGTTGGAAACCTTCAACCCGTTCAGTAGACGATGATTCAGCTCCAGAGGATGCCGATTTAGAAGAAGAGAATCCAAACGAAACTCAGCAATCGGAGTTAGAAGAAATTTGGAACGCCACAAAAAAGAAAACTTCGATTTCAGATGAGGTTGATTTGAACGATTATCTCGGTGCAGATGACAACGTCCTAACATGTTATGAACTGACAGAAGAAGACATCGTTCAATCCATTAAAGACGACAGGAGTGATGCTGATGACGAAAGCAGTGAAAATGAAGAAACTGTGGTAGAAGACAATGCGCCAATTGTTACTTCAACAGAAGCGTTAGCGAGTTTGGAGACATTGCGATAATTTATTAATTCACAAAATAATGCGCCGGGCTTGATTTTTTCAAGCATTCACCATCTTCAAAACTACTTAGTTTCTAATGTGACGACTAACCTTGTACAGAAAAAGATCCTGGACTTTCTAAAATAAAATTTTTATTTCTTTGCAATCTGTTTTTTTAAAGGTGATTGCTTCCCTAGAGGTAAGTCAATTTTTTTCATATTTTAGATGATAGTAGCATCCACGTTCTTGAAAAGCAGTTTTTCATGGTTGGTTTTGATAATTTCTTAATCTAATTGTTTCTTATGTTCAATTTTGAAAATTCCGTTACAACGAAATATCCGTTATAACGAAAAAATTTTACGGTCCCGTGAAGTTCGTTGTAACGAGATTTTACTGTAATTGCAGGATTCGATCAAATGATACAATACATAAGAGTAAAATTCAGTTTGCCCTTGATAATCATGATGTTTTATTACTGCTAATAAGATATTTAGAATTATTTTTAATGTGAATTTTGTACAGAAAAAATTTATCATTTTGCAATTCTTGTAGGATTATGATAGACTAATTAAAATGGACTGTTTACGAAAAGGATTAAAACTGAAAGTATATGTTCCAGCTTTCTAAATTGTCTTTATTTCACACTTTTATTGCATTAATATTATCTTACCATTCTAATGGAATTCTTTGTGATTTGTTGTTCTTTTCATGGATTTCCTGAAAATATTTGATTAGATTCTGAGAATTCAATAATCCGATGTCTGAAAAAAGAAATATGATTGAGAATATTTTGAGGGATATTATATATATTTGGATCTGATGTCTGAAATTCTAAGTATGGTGTCGGCAGAACATTTGCGTCATT